>JAMKCH010007155.1:0-122267 GCA_023653785.1 Ophioderma brevispina
TGATCCACAGCCTCGTCCCCCAATTTACCTCAAAGAAATGGAGATTTTTATATGATCTGAACTATTGACCCAAGTATAGTATGTGTGCATAGACGTCCACTCTCAGAACATTGGTTAAAATTTTGCCCCTCGCGGAGTTCATGATGATCCGTGTGGAAGTGACCACAGTACCAATACAAAATAATATAAGAAATACTTGCGATACGCAAGCGATACGCATTGGCAGAAATTTACAAATTTAGGAACAAACTGCATGCTTCAATTAGAATATCAAAACGTAGATATTTCTTTAATAAATTCAAGCAAGCAAAAAGTAACATGCGACAGACTTGGAAGGTAATATTTTTGGTCGTGGACGTAAGCAGTCGTTGCCGGACCAGTTTAAACACGATACTAGAGAAATAATTACAGATTCCAAAATAACATCTAATGAATTCAGCACTTTTTTGTAAATGTATGCCTAAATCTTGCATCAAAATCCACTATTAAGGTAAGGACTACTACGATTATCTCAAAGAGCCCATGCAAATTAATATGTTTATTAAGAGGGGGGGTCTGTTTTCAAATTAAAGAAAACGAGTCTACTAGCACAAATGAGATTATAGCATGATAGGAAAGTTTAAACTTTCAGCTTTCATTTGCTTTTTGTTTGAGGTAAATAGGACATTCCATTCAAATTTTATGCTCGATTAAAGTAAGCAAGTCTTGCACGTTCGATGCATTTTTGTATACATTTGTATGTAAGAAGTGCTCACCCTGTGATTTTTAAGCAAATTTATTTTTTATTATTATGACTACATATTACAAGCTTTTTCAAAATTAATTTATTAAAACATTAAATAAATTCATTTTGCATCAAACCAACTCGCAATTTTCGGTTCGACAGCATTTCTTATGTATTTCTTTATTATCACTCACCCAGTGATATTTAAGACGATTATTTTTAAAAATTAATTTAACCCATTAGATCATCCCCAATTTGTTCTCGTGTTTAGCCATTCAGAGGCCCTGTTCAGTTGCCATGGCAACAAGATCAAAATAATGAGCATTTTTCAAAACTTTCCAACATGGGCTACAATATGATATACAACATGCATATGTAACATATTGGTAAAGTCAAGAAAATTGCAATCGAAAATTGGGCAAAAAACGTAGACCCACCCCTTAAGCTAAATGTATAGAAACCGAGCTTATTAAAATTATTGACAAATTTGATTAAAATAAGAGCGCAGGTTATGATGGTATTGGCAGCTTTATAGTTAAGAAGTTTGCCAATGAAATTGTACAACCCCTTTTTATGATATTCAATTTATCTTTGACAACCCGTGTTGGTACCAAAACAACTCAAAATTGCAAATTATTGACCTGTGTCCGTCCTTCCATGCTTTTCCAAAATTCTTGAACCTGGAGCTGACTCCTCATGGGCTGAATGGCGATGCCTCAACAGATTGAGAACCAGAATTGGGCGATCTAAGGTTTCCTTGCAGAAGTGGGGCTACCTGGAAGCAGATCTGGGGTTCGTCCGCGAAACTTAGTCGTAAATCTACGTGCATACTATGTCATGCCTGAGTGGATCAACTTATCCAAATCACTGTGTAAATGGTATGAAAAGGTCTATTATGTAGGACATACACATGAGTTAGTATACACGTAGGGTTACGCATGAGGTTCGCGAACGGACCCCAGGACACTACCTGTGGTTGTGGAACAGCACCACAGACATTTAAACATCTCTTGGTCTGCCCACTGTTGGAGCAACAATGCACAGACAAGGATCTTGCGGGATTCAGTGAAGCAGCCAGACGTTGTTCTCATTTCTGGCATGTCTGGCTGGATTATATTTGAGAACCACTGTGTTTGGACACGATAAGTAGAAGAAGACCTATCGAAAGTTTTGAATATGATAGATCATACATTTTTGTTATATAAGATGGAACATTACGGCTTCCGGGGCATCGTACTTGGCTTGTTTTGGAATTACCTAAATAATAGAAAGCATTACGTATATTATAATTCAGACAAATCAGATTTTAACAATATAATATGTGGAGTTCTCCAGGGGTCCATTTTAGGACGTTTACTTTTTTTAATTAAATATCAGTGATATTATTAACTCATCAAATGTTTTGGAATTCATATCATTTGCCGACGATACTGCAATTCTATTTTTCGCATATTGATATCGCTAGCCAATAAAGGTTAATAAACAGAGTTATCAGAAGTAAATAATTGGTTCGAGGCCAATAAATTATCAGGAAATACTAGCAAAACTAATTACATGTTTCTAAGTACTCCACATATGACTTCAAAAATGGGCCTAATGGTCGCGGGCAACAATCGCCTCGTATTGATATTATACTAGATGAGACAAATGTCGACTATGTAACCAAAACTAAGTTTTAGGTGCATTAATCGATGCAACTTAACATGGAAATGTCATATATTGAGTATATCTTTAAAAAAAAGCACTTTTACGTAATATTGGCGTAATGAAAAAAATAAGTACTTTGTTCCAGAAAAGATTGTATTCTTTAGACTGCATTCTTGTTCTGCCGTATATAAATTACGGCAGCCTTGTATGGGGAAATGCTTGTATAACATATATTAGGCTAGTTGGCAAGATCTCATAGCGTTTACAAAGGTGACGCACCCCTTACAAGTATATACTTTTGCTAAAATAAATTGTGCTAAAACTAAAATTATCAAAATCAGTTCTACGCGTGTTCTCACTTCTAGTATGTGCACATTTTCGTGAAAATGAATTAAATGCCATTTCCTTTTTCCATGAATATCAGCGACCAAGAGATGTACACCATGTTCCATGACTCCAGCAAACAATGGTGCTATTGATAAGTATATCCACCCGTTATGAATACGATGAATAGGAGAACAGACTTCAGATTCTCTGGGACTGCAAAACCATTGTTATTGTCCATGACGTTAAAAGCTTTTGAATTGTTTTCACCGTCCGGTTTAGATTGAGCTACAGCCTCATTCACGAAGAAAATAAAACTCAAACTTCTGCTGGGAGTTTAATAACTTTGATCGTATATTTCATCATTTATTCAAAAAGAAAACGAAGATGAGCAAAAATCATGAAAGAAGTGATTGGCAAGCTATGACATAACATCTTGGTGCAGAACCAACACCCACAACTCCATAACTTAACCATATTAATACTGGACCTCTTTTCTATTCAATTAAAAGTTTGTTCGGCAACGGTTCACTGGCATTTCATATAGGTGGATGATTTTCGATTTCTGCTATGAAAGCAATAAATTACATAGAAATGGGGTTACGCAACAAGTTACGGGTTTGGTTATGATAAAGATGTTAGGTCACAGTTTGCTAAACATTTTTTTCTCATGAGCTTTGTTCACCTTCGTTTCCCTTTCGAATAAAGGATGAAATATAGGGTCCAAGAAAATTGAACACACAGTAGAACCTCTAATTTTTTTTTTATTTATTGTGAAAGAGGACAAGTAATTTGTGTTCCACGTCATGAAAAATAGCTTAATCTAAAATCGGGGTGGAGGTATAGCACCTGCAATCTTTTCAGTTGCATGGATAATAACAATGGCTCTGCAGTTCCAGATGAAAAAGGAATCTGTGAAGTGTTTGGTCTTCTACTTACCGAGCGGATTTACTTATCAATAGCCCCACTATTTTGCAGGAGTCAATGAATCATGGTGTACATCCCGTAGTCACTGATATTCAGGCATAAATTGAGATGACATTTAATTCATTTTCTCGAGAATAATACTAGAAGTGAGAACTGATTTCTATAATTTTAGGAAGAATTATATACTTCCCAGGGGTGCGCCACCTTGGTCCTTATCCGAGCATCTTTTTCCCTTTGGCCTCATGGCCTATATAGACAAAAATGGGCATGGAGTGTTATTTCTAATAGCCATTATCGAAGTCATACTGGACCTCAATTTGCAAAGCAAATATTTTAATCCAGAATTGGGTGTTTTATGTACAAAACTTCAAACAGTGTGTTACCTAATTCGTTTGCTATTTTTTAGAAGATCTGATATACAAATCTATCACACAAGATTTAATAGTGACTATAATATTATTATACTAGAAACAAGAAGGTATTTTCTGATCACTCTGTAAGAACTCCCTTCACAACAACATAAATTAAATTCGATCAGACACTTTCGAATTAAATACAAGCATGAGCTAATAAGTTTATATAAGTGAGTTAATTGAGCACTCTATGTTGTGTGATGGTGACCGTTCTACTTGTTTAGTCCGGGAACTTAAGGTATGTGTAGCCAGAAGGCGGAAATAAATAGGTACAAGCTGAATTTTACAGAATAGTTTCCTAATATTGTGAAGAGCAACATATCAAAAGTCCCCTAGAATCCCCCGTGTGCTATTTGAGAAATAAGGGGGTAAAGTTTATAACATTTGTTAAAAAAATTAAAATGATTCAAGTGAGCTATATAATGGGCTATCGAATAAGATAATAATGTATAGTTTGTTTAACTTTTGAACTTTAGTTTTAGGCATGCAGGCCAAAATAATTTCAACGTCATCGTGGAGTAAAATTTTCAAACAGTACGTTTTTTATTCAACTAATTCAAAATTTCGTGTACATGTTGTTTGGTCATATTATGGGAAAAAATGCTCATTCACACTATCTATACATCTTCGAAATATTGGCCTTATAGGGCAGTGGCTTGTGACCTCCCATAGGTTTATTGCCATTTGGTCTAATCCCATTTGGTCTAATAGCCATTTGGTCTAACTTCAATTGCTCTAAACCCATATTGTCTAATACCAATTTGTCTAATAACCATTAAGTCTAACATCCAATTTATCTAACAACCAAAATGTCCAATAGCCATTTGGTTTAATGTCCATCTAGTCTAATGATCAATTCGTCTACTACCATTTGGTCTAAAAACCACAAACACTATTTGGTCTAATTCCCATTTGGTCTAATATCCATCTGGTCTAATATCCATCTGGTCTAATATCAATTTGGTCTAATACCCAATTGGTCTAATACCAATTTGGTCTAATATCCATTTGGTCTATTATCTATCTGGTCTAATATCCATTTGGTCTAATATCCATTTGGTCTAATATCCATTTGGTCTAATGTCCCCCTGGTTCAATGTCTATTTGGTCTAATACCCATTTGGAACAGATTGACATGGGTATTAGACCAGAAGGATATTAGATAAAATGAATATTAGACCAGATGGGTATTAGACCAATTGGCATTAGACCAAATCGGTTATAGACGATATGGATATTAGACGATATGAGATTTAGACCAGATGAATATGAGACTACATGGTTATTAGCCTAAATGGTTATTAGACTAAATGGTATTAGACCAAATGGCAAGTCACCCTCCCATAGACCCAATAGAAACCTGCCATAATAACATATCATACATGACTTATATTTTGAAAGGCGCCTTTTCACATAGATACAAAGCGCCTTTATGAGTAATACGACTGAAAGAGGTGAGTTTTGAGCATTGACTTAAACTTTTCAACAGTACTGGCACTACGAATGGTGATAGGAATTTGGTTCCATAGCTTTGGTGCAGCCACTGTCGCCAGCACATTTATGTGTCCTAGGAACAACGAGAGTGAGACCATGGTGGCTAGAACGAGTGGTTATTAAACAGACCCAGGACGTGATCTATCATCTACTGACCACCAGACATTCACTGATGTACTGGGGACAAAGCCCGTTCAGTGCCTTATAAACATATAAAAGAGTTTTGAATTTAATACGATTATACTAAGCCAGTGAAGTTCCTTCAACAGAGGGGTTGTGTGAGTAGATCTAGGATACCGGAATATGAGACGAGCACACTTGTTTTGAAGCTTTTGGAGTAGGTTGAGGTTCTTCTGAGTACTACCATTGAGCAACAGATTACAGTAGTCTAAGCGAGACAAAATTAAAGAGACACTGGCACATTTGAAAAATAGTGCGCCCTCAAGAATTTTCAAAATCGATATTTTTGCATGGTTGTAAAGCTTTTATATACAAAAGCCCTCACCCGAAATGATTAAGACCAAATCAGCTTCCTTATGGGTAAACAGAACGATTTTATAATTTCACGTCGCCGGCGACGCTAAATTCAGCAGACGACGAAAATGGCTTTTAACACCAGAACACGCACTCCGTATGCATGTTTCTCACGCTATGCACACTGTTTGACCGGTCTATAACCTTTGTGGTTTTAATATCAGTGAGTACGAGTAAAAAAAAATTCACATGTAATATACACTTTTGTAGATTAAAGTTATGGAAAACTTAAAAGTTGCCCTACAAATTACCTGGATGTCTATATCCTCATATCAATGTCCCTATCTGTTTTGGGGTATGTTATTTTTATGTGTAAAATATATCTCTGTTCTTCCAATGGCTTAGACTATCATTTGAGAGCAAATTGAAGAAATTTCATATTTTGTGAAAATGTGCCAGTGCCGCTTTAATGATCTAACAACATTAGCACATGTTTCAAAATCAAGGAATCTACGTATTCTATAAAGGTTTCTAATTTGCCAGTTAACAGATTTAGCAAGGCTGGACACATGTTTAGACATTGACATTTGGTTGTCAAAAATAACGCCCGAATTGCGAACATTATCAGATGGAGAGATAGCAACAGCATCCAGCTGAAGCTGTACATCATGAACCCTATAGCTTTTCAAGTAAATTACTTCAACTATTTAAATATATCTTTTCAGTTTATACACAATTAGACGAACAATTTGATACTCTTTTTGAAAGAATCGGAGCACTCCGAGGATTTACCCCAGTATGACCTTGAACAGTTATTGCCATATAGTTAATAATCCATAAATCGCAGATAGGGCAAACTATACCTTTTTTAAGTCTTATGGCATGACACAAACGTTGGTATACATTTGAACGCAATTGGAACATTTTAGAATTTAACCTCAGTACAAACTTTACCCCCTTTATTTCTCAAATAGCACTCAGGGGATTCGTGGGGACTTTGATATGTTGTTCCTTACAGCATCAGGAAACTATCCTGAAAACTTCAGCTTGTACCTATTTATTTCTGGGTGTTTTTCTATATATCTATGACTAGTTGGTGTATTTGATGTAGACGCGGGTGTAGACGTTCATTTTGTTTTTGTGGCCTTCTCTGGAAGGCGATGTGACGTTTTCCTTGTGTTCTGCCCATGGCGCGGTGACCATCATGAGCGCATCTTAGGGCCCAGAGATGGTCACTCTTGTAAATTCTTGTATAATGATTTTGTAGGGTTGGTTGCTTCTGGCCTTATTGGCCTTTTGATCAGTCCTCCGTAATCGTTTGTATTAATCAGTATTTTGCCTGTATATTTTATATATTTGTTACAAATGATTATGGAAATAAAGAATAGGGCTTATGCCTCATAAAGAATTTGACAATGTTGACCCGTTTATTCCCATACTTCTTGCTATAATATGTATACCTCTCAGTCAGAATGTGTATGAAAGCTCAAATATCCATATAAAGCGAAGCTGTACTTATATTTGGTAGGGAGTTGGCATGCACTGCGCTTTGGCCGAATCTGCTTGAAGTAATTGGCTGCCAATCTATATGCTAATTTTGCTCCGCCTTACATCCTACGTCATACCTATTTACCAAATAAGTTCCTTTTGTATTAACAATTTTGTAATGTAAATATTGCTTTAATGACAATTTAACCAGTATAAAATATGTTATTTAAAAGTTGGTTACCTGCAAAAGCCGTTCATGCGTATTCATATTATCTCAAATGATCTTGATCTAAAAATTGTGTAAATTGTGTCACACACAGGTCGCATACCACCCCACTCGCTGTCAATCGCTATATCCACCTATTAGGAACGCACTATTAGATATCAACGGGGGAATGGAACTTAGGGTATAGTGCGGATTTTTTTTCGTCGCCTAGTAAAGGCAGTATCTTTGCATTTTTATTTTCAAATTTTAAAGTTTGATGGATGAGGGAAGATTTCTTTTTAATCGTCGTTAGGGTTCACTGGTGTGCAAATTTTGTTTTTCAGCATACTTTCACCCTCGTTGATATCGAATGGTTCATCTCTTATCAACCCATGGGCATCCATCCATTATGAGGTTACCAATTGACTGTTGAAGGCCAGTCAAGCGAATTCGGTGAGATTATTATGTGAACGCTTGAAGTCAGTACAAGCTGAACTTCAAACACTTCTACGAGAATCGGACAACATTGATCTGGCAGTATATTACTTTTCTGTCACTCATTGCATCCAACGTAATGAGAAGTATATGCATGTTTTGAAACTGATGTATTTTATATTAATTTGAATTGAGTGAAGTTTTTGTATAACCGGATAAGATTGGCCATATGTGAAAGTAAATTTCTGAAAGCCTACAATTACGTACCATGAGTTTGAAGACAGAATTATTACATCTGGGAATTTTTCTTCTGCTAATGACACCTATAATGGCGCAGCATAAAGGTAATTTTGTAGCTGTGTGTGTATGTAATATGGATTAATTTAATATTATGTGAGTATGTAATACGTTATAATGCTCCATGCATGCCAAGCTAGTATCTAAGTCATGCTATGTTGCTCTAATAGGCCATTGTGCTTTACGGATAGAGAGATAACACTCGGACGTCTGCGCTTTATCCCGAAGGCCACAACATTATGGTAGCAGCTTGGCATAGAAATTGGCTTATAGAGGAGGAGCACGGGCCCAGGACAAACTTCATCGTTTACCCCTCACTACAGAAAAGGTATAACACCTTTGGTAGTTAGTATAGACCCTCTACATCAATGCTAGGTAGGTAGTACTCTCAAATTGTGGTATCACTTTTTTTAATAGGGGCAATTTAAGTTTACACTGAGGTCAAAATTTTGAAATGCTCCAATCATGTTGAAACATTTTCCATATTGTCCGTCTAGTCATAAGGATTCCAAAAATGTATAGTTTGTACCTTCTATGACCATTGGTTTGGGAGTTATAGGGTAAAAATGGCTAAAATGGTAAAAAAAAGGTCAATTTCTATTTGTACAGGGCCAAAATCAGATGTTGCTCCAATTTTGTTAAAAATGAAAGAAGTTGTTCATCTAGCTTAAAGTGACTGGAGGAGTCTCAATTTCACTGGATCGGTTGTAGACCACCTACCGAGAACGTTTCGAAGGTTTATTGGACAAACAGGTGCAAAAAAAACCACAAACCTTGTTTTGAACTTACCTGCTATCGTAATCGTTCCCCATAGAAAACCATGCTTTGACTTTCTGTCGTGCACGACAGAAACAACTAAATCACCATCTTATTACATAAGGACGGCGTATTCGGCTTATTCATTTCACGTGTGATCTAATACATTGGTAAGCATTCCAAATATGTAAAAAACCAGGGTTCGAATAAAATTGGGGGCGCTTCTTCCTGGAAATCTCATGTCTCTTTAATGTGGAATAGTTGTACCATCTGCAGTGCATAGTTACCATGTTATGCGACAAAATAGGTCATAGGGCAAGTTGGGCAACATAATCCAATTGGTGTTGACCTTCTTTGACCCTTATCTCCATAAGTAAGCATTTACCATAATCAAAACTATACTTTTTAGGAGTCATCTTACCTCAGGCAATAATTTACAAGTATTTAAAATATAATCAGATTAACTTTTAATGTTGACCCCTGTACAAATTGAGATTGACCTTTTTTACCATTTTTGTATTTTTTTTACCCTATAAGTTCAACACAAATGGTCGTAGGTGCTACAAACTATAAATTTCTGGAATCCTTATGATTAGATGGACAATATGGCATACATTTCAACATGATTGGGGCATTTTAAAAATTTGACCCCTGTGTAAACTTAAATTGGCCCCTATTGAAAAAGTGATACCACAATTTGAGAGTACTACCTACCTAGCATTGATACAGTGTCCATACGAACTACCAAGGTGTTAAACCTTTTCTGTAGTGGGAGGTAAACGAACTCCTTAAATAAGGCCCCTATGATATTCTGCTCCTGCTCTATTAGCACGCAATACGTGTATGTATACATGTGAATGTATTATTTTCTACAATATGCGAAATACATCAAAAGGTAATATCCATGCAACTTATTTTTATCCTTATTAATATTTAGGATATTTACCTTCCTCAAATTGGTCGCATAAAGAAATAAAAAGTTCTAGCATAGATCCATTTTCAATTTAGAACCAATAATACTATTTGTTTTTCAATCTTCCATCTGATTACAAGCTTTAGAAGGTAGCCCGAGAGTGTTTTAAAGAATTAAAAGATATATTTTAAGCAATATGGTGTTTGCTCAAGAACCAACAAAAAGTTTATGGCGCTAATTCAAGTGCAGTCTAAAAGACAAAACAATTTAAAGTGTACACAAATACTCTTAATTTCCTCTCAAAAGTTGCATGCCCGAAGTTTTTACCCTTGCAGAGATAAACCAGCGCGTGTTTTTTTTATGCAGCAAGATTTCGTGTTTTAGTTATGCGCGGAGATATCACTAAACTATTGTCGCCTATCTGATCCATCTTTAGCTTCACTACTCTGCAACAATTCTCAATTACCTTTCATGTTTAGTACAAGTGCTTGTGGTGGACATGGTGGAAATGAGATAACGTCAATGGAAGACAATGGTCTTTAAAAAAAATTGAGAATCCGCGTTGCAATTTGAATGATAAATTACTTGGTTTGCGCCAATCATGTCTGAGTACGTATCACATTCCTTGACAGTATAATGACGGTATGATTGAAAAGTTCTTTTAAAGTTATTGCGTTACCACTTTCTTGTCATTTCCTGAGACCAACAGTGATGGACTTGCTCTGAATCATTTTGTGACTATGAAATCTTTTTTGTGCATGTTCCATTACGTTTGTCTAGTGTGTGTAGTTTGCCCTATCTGTGGGTTAACATTTTCAGGATGCTCTGATTCTTTTCAAAATGGTCCCAACTTTTTCATATAGTCTCAAAGGACCAATCATTTTACCATTTGGTCACGTAATTAGAATGGTCACATATCATATGTGGTCATTATTACTTACCATCAAATTTACATAGGCCTACTAAAAGGTAAAATGTAGGGCAAATATGCATTTTCTGGTTTAGGACATGACCAGACAAATAATTTGAGACTAGTTTCGTCAAAATCGGAGCACTCTGAAAAGAAATTACCCCAGGATAACCTTGAACCGTTATGAGCCAATAATCCTGAAACGAATTACCGTAGATATGGCAAATTATGCCTTTTTAATCCTCATACCAGGTGAATAAGTTGGTGTAGGTTTCAAAACAATTAGACCTGTTTTACCTAATTACTTTTGCTCCTTGTACAAACTTTCCCCCAATTTCTTACATGTTCCCCATTGTTGTTTTTTCTAGACTTTTGATACATAATTCTGTGAAAGTTTAGAATTATGATATCACAAAATTGTTTCTGTTGCAAAAAAAAAAAAAATATTGCACTATATACTTCTTCTATTGGCTTACGTTTATTGTTCTCTGTGTGGAGTTGGAATCAATTATGCAATTTGTAAAAGTCTACATTCACAAAAAATGAATGACGGTTACAAAAATATATTTTATCTGTGTTTCACGTACAAAATTTGATTATTGCGTTAAGTTGACCAGAAGGAAAAAGTACACCATAACAGAAATAGCTAGCTCTGGAACGAAGTAATGGAAATCGCTATGCACTATGTAAACAAACCACCAGAACAAATCAACCCAAAAAATACTATTCAATAAGGACAAACAAGGCACAAAAATGTAAATAGAAGAAATCAACCAAAACAGACCAAATTCAGAGTCAGAGGTCAATCTGTACACCCTATTATGAGTCTTGGACCAGTGGTTCTGACGAAGTATAAAGTTGATCGGTCAATGGGTTGAATTGTATCATATGAGCCTAGGAGACTCACTAGGCGTAAGCGCAGTGTTAATATATTTACCACAGATAAAGAGACAAATAGACAGGCCTACACGTACACACAAGTAATACTTGTCTCGTATATGTAATCAGACGTAACAAAATATGACAGTAGCTGAAATAATTGCAATTTGTTCGTAATTATTTTTAAAAAAATCTTACAAAATAACATATCAAAGTTTAGAAGTGTGGCGAAGGGGGTATTTGAAAAGCGTCAAATTACGATTAAATGTGTATCAATGGATTTGTCTTGTCCCGATGGTTAAAATATATAGTTTGTTCTATCTGGGGAACTTAGCTTAATATAGGTTCAAAGTCATCCTAGGGTCATCAGGATGCTCCAATTCCTTTTCAAATAGGAGTCCAGTTTTCATGTGGTTGTATAGGACCAGAAAACGTATTGGTTGGAATTGGTTTCCATGTCTTCTTTTGGACGTCCCCTCCTCCTCGAACATCCCGCCTCGAACTTTGTTACAATGGCACTGCTTGGTATGGTGTGTGCAGTGTACGGTGTTTAGGCCAGTCAAAATAGAATGAATGCTGCCTTAACCCAACACTAATTGCAACAGAATCAATTCCAACAGAATTGTATTGAGAATACCTTGAAAAACAACATATCAAAAGTCTACTAAAATCAAAGGAGTGGAACATATATTTTTAAGGGGGTAAGGTTTATACAGGGGTCAAAATATGAAAGTATCAAAATGCGTCGAAAAGTATGCCAACGTGTTCATTACATTTCCAGGATTAAAAAAAGGTATAGTTTGCCATATCTGCAGGTTGTAGTTCAATAGTTATGAGTCAAAATAGGTTCAAGGTCCCAATGGGGGTAAATTTTCAGATATATCCGTTCGTTATAAAATGGTGTCAAATTGTTCGTCTAATGGTACAGAACCCGAAAATATACTGGTTGCACCATCTATAATATTCGTTGCATAATTGGAACGCAAATGTGACTGGGGGCTACAGTGTCTATGGGAGGTCACTAGTCATAGCTCTGTAATTCTTATATAGAAAGTTCAAACAAAGAATCTATTTACATTTACTTATCTACTGGGACAAATGTAACAGTTTACAACCAGTCCGATCAAAATCGGACCATTCTATGAATTTTACCCCAGGATGACCTTGAACTGTTATGAGCCTATTATACTAAAACTATAACGCGTAGATAGGGCAAACTATACCTTTTTTTAAAACCTTAGGAGTAGCCCAATTTATTGGTACATCATTTAAATCAATTCGAACAATTCTAATTGTTACCCCTGTACAAACGTTGCCCCCTTATTTCTACATGTTCCACTAGGTTGATTTTGGCAGACTTTTAATATATTATTTTTGGACTATTTTAGAGTATATTAACACCAAAATTGTTTCTGTTGCAATTTGTGTGGGGTCAAATCATACATTTATTGGACTAGTTCTTCTTCTACAGTGTTTGGCTGGCTACCATGGTTTAAGTTGCAATGACATTGTATTAAAACATCAGTCTTACATACATTCCTCTGAAATTGATGTGGACTTAGTCACTCAACAGCTTCCTCCAACCAAGATTATTAATGCTAGCATGTTGTACTTTGATCATATGGGAGTCAATACACCTTCCACCTCTGGCAAGACTATGAAAATCTCAATTAAACTTCAGTCTCATTTAAGTTTAATGGTTCTAGCTCTAAGTGGGAACATAGCTACCAATCCTGGTCCCACAAAAGATCCATGCGGGTACTGTTCAAAGTGCGTACTCTCCAACCAGCGTGGAATCCTGTGTGATGTTTGCAATAATTGGTATCACACGAAATGCATCGGTATGACTGTACATGAATATGATCATTTATCTTCTTCCGACGACCCATGGAGCTGTCTAACTTGTTTGCTTCCCCAGTTGAGTGATTCATATTTCAACTCATCCCTGAATTCATCTACTAGTTGTAATGACGATAACAGTGAATCTTTAGAGGACAGTTTCAACAGTTCTAGTTTATAATCACACACTAATGACTATAATACCAAAAGTAATAATACCAAAAGTAAATTACAGTTTCTTTACATCAATGCAAGAAGCGTGAAGACTGTAAATAAAAAAGTTAACAAATTTAGAGACATTGAGACAATTTTGGCGAGGGGGTTTCATGACTGTGTGTGGGTCTCTGAATCATGGCTCAATGAAACAGTCGACGACTGTGAAATTCCTAGTTCAGGTTACGATATATACCGTAAAGACAGGGTTGATGCCAATAAAGATCGTGGTGGTGGTCTGCTTTGCGCAATTAGGAATTCCATAATTCCTGTCTATAAAAAAGGTGATAAACAACTAGCCGAGAATTACAGACCAGTGTCATTATTATGTATTTGTGGGAAAGTGATGGAAAAGGCAGTTTTTTGATATTGTATTTCCATTAATTTAAGACCAATTATACCATTTACAGCATGGTTTTGTAAAGGGTCGTTCAACTGTTACCCAGCTTTTATCAGTCTTTCATGAAGTTAGTTCTATTCTGGACAACTCTGGGCAAGTCGACATGATTTACCTAGATTTTTCTAAGGCCTTCGATAGTGTTTGTCACTCTTTATTACTTCACAAACTCCAGTCATTCGGAATTCACTCTGAACTTCTCAATTGGTTTCGAGCTTATTTAACTGGTAGGAAACAGAGGGTTGTAATTGATGGGGATAATTCTGATTGGCTTCCTGTGGTGTCAGGTGTACCTCAAGGTTCAATTTTGGGGCCAATGCTTTTTCTTTTATACATCAACGACATGCCCAGCGTTGCCCAGAACTCCACTTTAGCTCTTTTTGCAGATGATTCCAAGTGTTATAAGAATATTACTGATGTGTCTGATTGTGATCTAATGCATGCAAGTAGACATTGATGCTCTCTATAACTGGAGCAAATTTCCACCCTTCAAAATGTCAAATTATATCCATTACCAGACGCAGAAATATAATTGAGTATGATTATAAAATGAATGGGACTGTTTTAGACCGTGTTAGTACAATTAAAGACCTTGGCATTGACATATCCTCAACTCTTGTCTGGAATGATCACATAAATAGAATGGTTGGTAAATGTAACAAAAAACTTGGTATGATCAAAAGAGCTGTTGGTTTTAATGCTCCTCAAAATGTTTCTAGAACATTGTATACTGCCCTTGTACGTAGCCATGTGGAATATGGTAGTTGCCTCTGGAGCGGAACCTCCAAACGTAACATCAGTATTGTTGAAGGGATCCAGAGAAGGGCCACAAAATTTATTCTCGGCTACCCAGAAAGTGATTACAAAACAAGGCTATCTGATCTTTCTCTTCTTCCTCTGTCCTATAGAAGAGAAATTAATGACCTCAGTGTATTTTTTAGGTGTCATCTAGGAATGTATGGCATAAGTGTAGATGAGTTTGTGGTTTTTAACTCCGGTAAACAGAACCGTCCCACCACTAGATCATCTTCAGACCCCTTGCAAATGACCAGTCAATTCTGCAAAACTGAGTCTCACAAGTCATCTTTCTTTCAACGCATCGTTCCTATTTGGAACCAACTTCCAATTAGTATTAGATTGTCCAACTCTGTTGTATCATTTAAACAACAAGTTTGTGAATTTTACAAGTCAAAGTTTGTCGAATCCTTTGATCCATCCTGCATTTGTACTTGGACCTCATTTTGTCGTTGTCCCGGATGCAGACCAGTTTAATGTTCCTTATTTGGTTAGTTTATCCTCTCCCTCCCTTTTTGGCTGCTGGTGGGGCGGTTCTAGAGGTGCTAGGCACCTGTTTGCTCCAGCCATTCACTGGATTTTTAAAATTTTTATCCTTTGTATTATGTGCAATATTTTATGTTTGAACTCATTTTGTATGCCAGTGGAAAAGTGGAATAAATAAATAAATAAATAAATGATGTGATCTGGAAGGGCGTTCCATAGCCTCGAGGCGGCTACAGCAAAAGCTCGATCCCCATAGGTCTTAGTACGGGAACGGACTGTTTGTAAATGGCTTTCAGGTCTGAACTGGCCTGCTCGAAGACTGCGAGGTGGAATATAGGGAGCAATCAGCTCAGACAAATAAGATGGGGCAATGCCCATTGAATGCCTTATATGTAAGGAGAAGAATCTTTAAATATGACCCTGAGGTCAAATAGTACCAATGGAGCTTGGTCACGCAAACAAGGGTAATGTGGTTTCTATACTTCTTAGAGAGAGTGATAACCCTAGCACCATGTTTTGTATTCTTTGGAGTTTTGAATGATTTTCTGTGGGAGTCCATAGAGAAGGGCTGTTACAGTGTCAGCCTGCTAATGACAAAAGCCTAACAGATTCCTGCGTTGTTTTTGATCAAGAAATTTTGCGCATTAGCCCTCTTCCTTAAGCAAAGGTACAACCACGGTAAATGGCTATTAACATGTGTTGACCTACACAGATTCTTTCAAAGGTAGCTCCTATATCACGACACTCGGGCGGGCTTAACGATAGAATTACCAGCAGTGATGGAAGGTATTTGATATGACTTTGAGAAACGAGATGTTAAAATGACCTCGGTCTTATTGTCATTATACGACAAGAAAGTTACTCTCCCATCCAAATGTTGATATCTGTTATACCATTCTGAACCTTATCAACTGTAATTTGGTGACTGCCAGCATGAGATGGATATACAACTGTGGTTCAATCTGCACATATTTTAACATGAGAACACCATGGGCCGTTTAATATCCTCCAGGGGTTCCGTTTATATGACAAAAATTAATTGGACCACTTACTGACCCTGGGCATACCATAATCAAGCTGGACAGGATCACTGCTAATGTTACCAATAACAACAGCTTTTGAGTACGGTTTTCAGATATGATGAAAACTAAGATACGGCAGAGCCCTCAACACCAGGCGGACACGCAGACGATAATAAAAGCTTATGATCTATGGTGTCGAAGGCTGCTGTCAAATCTAAGAGAATAAGTATGACCTCACCACCAATCTTGTCTAAATCAATGAGCAAGTCATTGTAAACACGGTAAGTGCAGTTTCTATTCTGTAATACTGTCGATAAGCAGACTGAGAGGAGGCACTAAGTTGTTCTGTCTAAATAGTCACCAAATTGTTCATAGCACAACGCTCTATTGTCTTACCCAAAAAGGCCAAGTTGGATATAGGCCTGTAGTTTTTCATCACATTTGGTCTAATTAGGTTTTTTTTCAGAATTGGAGTGACAAGAGCAGACTTTAAGGCGAAGGAAAGTGCCTCCATGAGGACCTGGTTGACAATGTAGTAATTAATGGTAGGAGGCAGTCTAGAGTGTCTGTCATCAAGCCGCAGGAAGAGGTTCGAGGGAACAGGACTTCATTTTAGAGCCCTTTGATGATTTTTCCGAAGTTTCACTCTTCCAAGAGAGTGGAACAAAGTGGTGAACGAACTACTGCATGTCTTTTCTGGCAACAGAGATAGTTTGTAGTCGTACGAGCCTGGTTCAAAACCAAACGAAGACCACGGATCTTCTGATCAAAAAATTCAACAAACTCCTGAGCAAGCAACTGTGTAGATGATGTTCAGGCAGCACTTGCATTGGCCTATGGGCAGATAGCTTGTCAATGATGCGAAAAAGCTGTTGTTTATCACTACCAATGATCTGTGCTTGGTGATAAGACTTTTTAGCAGTTTCAAGAGCAGTTTTTTACTCTGTCACTTTTTCCCTCATTATTTGCGTGTGGGCAGACAGATAGACCAGACTTCCTCCATTTGCGCTCAGCAGCACGTTTATCACGTTTTAGTACATGCAGATCTTCATTGTACCATGGTGAACTTGTTCTAGAAACGATTCTACGAATTATTTCGGGGGCATGCTGGTCTAGGACCCACGAAGCACAGTATAATAATTATTGACGCAAGAATCCAAATCATTACATGGCTTGGCAATAAGGGACTTACATATATATATGTACAATACGAACAATAAAAGTTGCATAATGTTGCTCCTGTGTGTTTTGTGCTATTTGCATAAAATAAAAAATTATCTTCTTTCACTGCAAAGTACGTTTTGATATATGACCCATCTATCGCATTGAAGAAAAAAAACTGGATACAAATGTTAAGTTCTTCGTTTCAGCCATTTAACAAAGAATGGCGGTTTCAGGTACTTTGTCAAGGTTTTCATTATCTTCTTTCATGCGTGGATTGAAAACAAGTATCTTTCTGACTCGATAGACTTCCGTCTCGTTTAGTAATCCATCTACATCCAGCATTACGAGATTTATTTTCAACAACAATTGTTGTTATTGGTACAAAGAGCAATCGTGCGGTAAATAACTACAAATTTAAACCAATAAATTTCCAGGCTGTTGAATAAATTAAGTGTTTTCGTAGTATTACACGCTTCGAAATCTTTATGATTTTTTTGAAAAAAATACTATTTTCATCACAAGCGCGACTTCACCAGGGTTCAATGCATGAAGTACAACGAACTCAATATGCCCATTACAGTAATTGTATACTTTTTGTGAGGCAATCAAAATCAGTTTGCGACACTTCTGCAATGCTTCGAGTATTTGCTCCAGTTCTTATTTTCTAGCTTCATAAACTTTTTAGCTTCATAACCCCAAATTTGGGGAAAATTTAATTTGCCCCAAAAATGTAGTTTGTCATGTAACGGAGTGGCCGAGCTTTGAAAAGTGCTCTAATTTTCGAGTTACCCCTCCCCTCGGTACAACAAAACACAGCCACCTTTATTTGAAGCATAAATATATGAGATTTAAGAAAAAGATGGTTGTGGTTGAAATATTTGGTGGCAGGGATGATTTCTAGGCCGAAAATGCATTTTGGGCTGCAAATTAAGCGATTTTTTTTTAAAGTAAAAATATTACAATCTTATTTTTATGGTAACCTTTTTTGTTATTTATATAGGTTTTATACATTGCATAAAGAGTTCAGGTAATACACGTTGTGGTGGTATGTGATAAAAAGGATGTTTTTATGGAAAAAAGGTGATTTTGTGGCTAAAATTCTAGACCCTTTATAATTGTATAAAACAGAAACCTATAATATAAATGTCAGAGATTTATAGTATTGCATCATGATTAAAATTTGTTTTGCTAAGAAATTAATACATCTTGATTTTCTTAAGTTGTTAGCTCAAAAACGTGATTTTTTTTACCCAAAGAAACACCCCTGCCACCAAAGTTTTTGACCACAACCATCACTTTTTAAAATTATTTATTACTATCTTTCGAATAGAAGTGGTTGGGTTTTTTTTGTACCGAGGGGAGGGGTTGTCGCTCCACTAATGTAAGTGCGCTACCATATAGGATAACTTATCTTTCCTTACTTGAGTCAGTGGCTAAAGACTTGGCATAATAAAATAATAATAATGGCGCATCATATTGGCAATAGACTATTTGCGCGATCCCCGAAATGCATCTCACGGTGTCCCTTTCATCCGTGAACTTTACCAGAGGTCATGTTTACAAAAACAATTGTTTGTTCGTTCGCGTCGCCGAACGTGCCTAAATTACAATACAAAGTAACCTTTTTTCACGTGAAGTTAATCTTACAAAATGTAGAAGAAATCTAAAGAACCAAAATAACGAGCACTAGGGTTGAAATTCACGACAAAACGTGGATATTTTCGATCGTACTCTGTGCCCTACTTGTCCCTGACGACGATTACATCATTATTTGCAACGCAACGATAGGGTAAGTTTGCCTTGTTACTTTTCGTTACTCTCCACACCGTATTTTTTTAGCCGACTTGAGTCTGGTAAAAGTTCCCGGATGGAAATGGGGCACCGATGCGATGCATTTCGGGGATTGTGCAAATATCTATCGACCCACGCCATATCGAGCCAATTTTTGGGATAACATTGGCCCATATTGACTTAAGGCTAAATTGTTTGGCCTAAAATAGTCAGGGTGGAAACAATCAAAATTACAGACCATCGCTACAATCTCTCAAGGACGATTTTTTTGTCAGAACACATATTTTCAAAATATTATACTATCATACTACCAATTTATAAAAAAATAAACTATTTGACTAGCTCAATTATTTAATTAATTTATTTAATATAGCAGGTTAAAATATATTTATTTAGTCAATAAAAAATTATTGATATATTCCTAATATGGGTTCAATATCTATTCCCAAGAATTGGGCCCAATATTGTGCCAGCATTGGTCGGGCCCAATATTGGTCCAATTTGGGGCCGATGAGCAAATATATTGGACCGATAACTTTAGCCAAGTCTGGTCCGATATCGAGTATATATTGGGCCTTTATTGGCCCCCAATATCTCCATGTGAATCTGGTGCTCTCTAAACACAGTTGTCCAGCATTTCTAACACAGTGTTTTTGAGTGTAAAATTTGTCGACAACTGCTGTTTCAAAGACCCTTCTTTCGCAATATCATTACATCAGTTGTTGACAACAGCTTACTTAAATGTTGAGTACTGTTCATTAGCCTTTCAGGAATAATGCGCACCCCGCCCTTGTCAAAACGGTATGATGAGTCCTGGTCAACTTAGCTGAGGGATAATAGCAGCCCATTCCTCTAGAAAAACTGACGGTTCTCCATGTGTTCTCTGCATTGACACGGGAGCTCAGTATACAACGAACGATAAGCTGGTCTCTAAAGAGTGCTCGAGCAATTGCGGTCTGGCGAATTTGTCGGCATACCAATCGTTCGATCTCCTCACCGCCAAGAGTGTGTTGGATCTGCCTTCCTCATAAATACAATAACTGTGAATTTCTATAGGTGCAGTAACATAAGTATGTAAATGACTATTAACTACAGGGCAAGTCAAAAAATATTCACTTTGAAATACCATAGACCAATCCGGGTAGAAGTTTCATATGCAAATGAGGTATTGCAGGCCCGTCGGAGTGATATTTAAAGTGGTCCGGTTTTAAGGGGGTTTGGGTGTGAACCCCCAGCGGGGATCAAAGGGGCAGAGCCCCTTTTGGGGGTTAAAGGGGGCATGCAACGCCCCTTGAAGCTCTTGAATTTTGAAAATTGGAATGAAAATTTCAATGGTAAGTTAATACAAAGGCAATAATTATTTTATAAACTTACCGAACCATGAGACGATGCCGAGGTATACAATCCTAAATCCATGTCCAAGAAGTAACAATTTGATGTCCAAAATGATCAAGTTCAAAAATTTATATAATGTTAAACACTATGGTTTATGTACAACATTACAGGCAGGTAGGATACTAAGTTTTAGTTTTTGGGAAGTTGCCGTAGTTCTATGGCATATTCATGATCAGATGCTGTAAAAATGCCTAAAACTGAACGCCGATAGTTACTGGCATTGAAAAAAAATCATTTGCAGCTATTATGAAAAAGGTTTTCAGTGCAGTGATACCAGTTGATGATTGGTCTACGGTTTGACAATAACGCGATCCCGTCAATGCAATAATGAAAGCGGAATGAAAGCTTTGACGTTTGTATAAATGAGCCCTTACCTATAATCATGATATTTATAATTTTCAAGATTTTTCAGAATGTCCTTCTCATCTTTTTTTTCTCCTCCTCACTCTATTTTTTTCGCTGAAAAGTGGTACGGTTCATTCCGTACCAACCGTAGCGGCTCCGACGGGCCCGAGGTATTGCCATTGATTCCGTCAAGCGCTACTGCACAACATCATACAGTGCATGACGGAAGCAAAGGCAATACCTCGTTATAGGCGATGGAATAAAATGTACCGCGTTGTTAGCATAGGTCACTAGACCCCCTTCTTAGACCCCCTTCTTTTGTATTCTTCTAAAACATGGTGGTTAAAAGAATAGATATGCATGCAGTGGCGTACCGAGGCAGTCAATCCAGAGGGGCCAAATTTCCAAGTCGTCCCGCCAGAGGGGGCAAAATTCGTAAATCGTCCCGGTGATTTGCTCCAATAAAGTCTGAAAATGATAGAATGCGCGCGTAGCGCGCGAAATTTGCCGAATTGACATTAAATTTGCCCAAATTTGGGCTGAGATTGGATAAAATTCCTCGAAAAAGAGGGCTAAAATGCACATTTTGGCCCATATCGTTCCGCTTTTTCGAGCCAGAGGGGGTAACTTGCCCCCCCTGCCCCCCGGTCGGTACGCCACTGGATATGAGGTCCAGCAATAAGTTGTAGATCTTGGTTTTGCACAAAGATGTTAGATCACAGCTTACCAAGCAACATCTACCATGAGTTTTGTTCACATTCGTTTTTTTTTTTTCAATAAATAATGAAATATATAGTCAAAATTGTTGAACAGGCAGTAGAGCCTCAAAGTTTATTTTAATCGCGAACGAGGCCAGCTCAATTTAAACTGGGCGGTGATAACACCTGATATCTTTTCAACTGCATGGAAAGTAACAATGGCTTTGCAGTTCCAAATAAAAAAGGAATCTGAAATGCTTTTTCCGCTACATACCGGGTGAATTTACTTATCAATAACGCCATTATTTGACTGAATCAATGTATCATAGTATATGTGCCTTGGTCACTGATAATAAGAAAAGAAATTCCCAAATTAAGATGGCATTTTATTCATTTTCATACAAATGTGCAACCTTTACGATTGACGTACCCAATAAATAGTAATTATAATAATAGTATTTATACTGGAAAAACTGTTTGCGTCGGCGAAGTATGTACTCAAAATTAACAATGTTTCCTTTGATCCCATGGCCAATTAGTAATTTTGTGGTAGCTCAAGACGGGTACCCCAAATAATTCTCCTCCTTTTCCACAAATAAACTGACGGAGAATTACAACTTTTTCTTTCACTTTTTGAAGACCGAAGGCGGGAAAATAATTATTTCATGGAGCTTTGACTTCCTATACTTTTTATTTCCTTACTTTGTAATTGTTTTTCATAGAATGATTTCTGAAACAAAAAGTAAGTAATTGGTGTCGGTGATTTGTTACAGATCATTTCCTCGTAGTTTGTGCTGTTTCTGACGAGAAATTTCTGTATGCTGATATGAGTGCCAACCCGACATTTTCAACTTTAACATTTGATCCGGACATTGCAGAGGAACCATATGCTATAGATTATGATCCAGTGGAAGACAAAATTTACTGGATCGATTTTGGCGGCAACTTCATTGCTAGAGTAAACAGAGATGGCAGTGACGCCGAAGAAATCAAAGATGTTAACACCTTAAGTATGTTTCTGCATGTTTTTGGTAGGAATTATTATTCCTTAGTTTACAATTTGAATCGATATCATTTGTTGACATTACAATTTGGCATTACTTGGTGGTGATAGGAGGCTAATATTAATCAATAAATTATAATGAATATCAAAAAACGGTACTTTAGATGATAATCAAGTAAATCTATGGCAAGCGGCATGGTTTGACAGGTGCACGTGTGAGGGCGTGTGTGTATGTCCTCCTGTCAATTTTACGTTGGAGGATTTGGGTGTTTCCATAAGGTGACACCCTTCTAGGACTTGGGTGTTTCCATAAGTGACACCCTTCTAGGATTGGGTGTTTCCATAAGGTGACACCCTTCTTTCTGACACCCTTATGAATTCGGAAACCTTAACGGAATAAACCACATAAACCGTGTGGTTGATTCCGTTAAGATTTCCGAATTCATAAGGGTGTCAGAAAGATGGGCGTCACTTTATGGAAACACCCGGAGGATTTGACCAAAATCTCATTCCTAGGATATCCATCAGATGTTTACGTTTAAAATAGGCTGTTACAATTGATGGAGGATTTGAACTTTTGTGGTTTCGTCCAGCATGTTGGCCCCCCTGTTTATATATTCTGATGCAGTTCAGTCATGAATATTGTGAACTTTTTCTAACCACCGCGGTTGCCAAAAGCATAACAGATCGGGTAGATCACATTACATGGTTAATTGGTGACCAACGATTTATAAGCTATGAGGCCAAAGAGAAAAAAGATGCTCAGATAAGGACCAAGGTGTTGGATCCCTGGGAAGTACATAATTCTTCCGAAATAATTTTTCTAAAATTAAAGAAATCAGTTCTACGTGTGTTCTCACGTCTAGTTTGCATTGAACCAAACACTTCAGATTCCTTTTCATCTGGAACTGTAGAGCCATTGTTATTATCCATGCAGCTGAAAACAGTTCAGGTGCTATACCACCACCCCGATTTCGATTAGGCTATTTTTCATGACGTGGAAAACAAATTGTCCTCTTTCACGAATACATAAAGTTAGAGCAGTGGCGTAAATTTCTTTTTGACATGGGGAGGGGGCGGGGTTGATGAAAATTTATGAACGAAATGGGGTTTGCCGAAAAGATCCATTCAGGGCCTTAGCCGGGGGGGGGGGTGCGGGGGTGCGATGTACCCACCCAATCTCCAAAATTCCTAAAAGGTCCACCAAAATGATGTGTGCGAGCGAAGCGAGCTAGAAAAAATAGAGGTTTTAGGCTTTTTTGGTCACAAAAGGGCAACATTTGGCAAAAAGGTCCACTTTTGCCAAATTTACACCTTCTCTATTGTGAAAAGGTCCACATATGGGGAAAAAGGTCCACTTTTGAAAAAAATCCTGGCTACGGGCCTGGATCCATTACTTGCACACAAGCGCGCTAAGAATTTTGCCATTTAGAAGCTAAAACCCTTAAAAGTAGTTGTAATTTGAATAAAATGCGCGCGAAGCGCACGGAAATTTAAATGGTAAAATATGAGGTTATTTTTGTTCCAATATACATGAACAGGCATCAACATTAGGGGGGTGATTGTATTGACCACCCCCTTATCAAAATATTGGGAGGAATATATCCCCATTCCCCCCCCCCCCCCCCCGGATTTACGCCTATGAGTTGGAGATTCTGCTTATGTGTTCAATTAACTTTGACCCTATATTTCATCATTTATTCGAAAGGGAAACGAAGGTGAACAAAATTCATGGGAGTAAATTTGTTTGGTAAACTGCGTCGGACCCAAAATCTTATTTAAAGTGACAGGAGGAGATTTTTTGAGGATACAAATTTCTCTCAATTTTCACTGGATCGGTCGTAGACCACCTACCAAGAACGTTTCAAAGGTTTATTGAACAAACGAGTACAAAAGAAAGCCGCAAACCTTGTTTTGAACTTGCCTGCTATCGCAATCGTCCCCATAGAAAACCATGCTTTGACTTTCTGTCGTGCACGACAGAAAGTACTAAATCATCATCTTATTACATAAAGACGGCGTATTCGGCTAATTCACTTCAGGTGTGATCTAATACATTGGTAAGCATTCCAAATATGCAAAAAAAACGGGGTTCAACAAAAATTAGGGGCGCTTCTTTCTGGAAATCTCCTCATGTCTCTTTAAATAGTTTTGAAACCATTCTAATAGAATTCAACGAAATACACAATGCTTCAATTTGTGTAAAAGAATCTCATGGTCAATGGTATCAAATACTACTAATATTCGATATCGAAAATTACTAGTATTTGAAATATACCATATCTCGACGCAGCTCCGGCAATAAAATCGCGATACAAAGAAAAAAATGGTATTATCTGTATGTTGTTTACGAACTCAACCGGAACTCAACAATATACAAAATCGGGATTGTGGTCATTTCAACCGGTGTATAAGTAACCATGTCCGGCGTACTCGTAGTCCGGGAACAATAGGGTAATCGATTCAGTTGGACTCTTTCCGCAACATTAGTTTTCACGCTTTATTCCGTTATCGTCTAGGATCCCCCGGACTGTGGCTCCCTGCGGACTATATCTGCTTTCACACCGGCAAAACTGACCGCCGCGAGTGTAGTGTTCAAAACCTACATTAACCCTATATGAGTGGCTAAAGATTACACGCTTATCACTCGAATACTTCGGACTGGTTTTTCTTAGTCATAATTTATGGCCCACATCACAAGTCTGCTCATAATATAACCATTACGCTGCTCGATGGGCAGGGAAGACGATTTCGAAGCCCGACAAAACACTCTTTGTAACAGCTTAAAATCAACAATGTTTTACTTTATTACACACTAGGAGTCACGCTGTTCCTTTATGTAACTCTGTAAGGCTTGTGAGGCTATATCTTGATTAAATCTTCCCAAATTGAAGTATCTAAAAGAACGTTGATCTCATCTTACTTCAAGGAATCGCATCTTGAAAAGCAAAACTCCCACCATGCATTTCGAAAATTCCCGAAACTTTAAGGGGGCTTAACACTTTTAAGTAATCAATAAATCTTGGCACTTTTAAAACAACTTTGGACATTACATTCCCGGCCCCCATTGCACTACATAGGGGCATAGCACAACAAAATTTGTATGTCCAAAATGTTGAAGTATGCCTTTAAACACAAAGTTCCAAATTAAGGATCTCATTTAACGACTTTAAATCCTCACAGATATCACAATAAACCAGTCACTTTCTGAAGCTTCCTGCGGTCTAGTTTTTCTTTTTCAAAAAATCTCTGAAATTAATAATTCTGACTGCCTGTGCACAAACATGACAATCTTCCTTTTATAACTAGATTATTTGGAATCAATTTGTCTCCCATAACTATTATTTACACCAGCTTTTACTTGATTATGGCTCAACATGCCTCTGACAATGAATAAATAAATCATCATGATAATGTGTTTGTTCCTTTTCCAACACAAAGTTTTAAAACCAAAGATGTTGTTGTTACTTTTCAACACAGGCTTTCAAATTTAAATACTTAAATTTGGATTCCTGAACTGAAATAGGATCACTTTGGCCTTTCAAAACTCCAAGTAAATATTCATCTGGTATGCACATGAAAGATCTAATACACGAATCTGTCAATTCAAATGTTGCAAGCGGATCACTATAAGTTCAAAGAATTTTGGTCCAAATTATTTGTTTTGATCCACATGGAAAGGGGGGGGTTCATGCTTTGAACTTCACAAATCTTGAGTCCCAAAGACCATTAATCACACAAATTAAGGTGACAACAAATTGCATTTTGAAACCAGATTCAAACATTTCAAATTACTATGCAATTGAAATTTTCAGTTAAAATTCAGTCTGACGAGAGTCGATGGCATGTCATTTGGCACTGGTGTCACATCACATCTGCGCAACCTGGAATCCCACACATGTATTTCCCCCCCAAGTCATCACCACACATCACACTAACGATGAGGCAGTCCTGGTCATTCAATTGGATGAGTCCCTCTAGCTGTCATGGCTTGGATGAGGACCAATACCATCACTCCGCGGCAAGGCTGGCTTGAGACTTGCTTGAGACTTAAGTTGAAGTCATCACCTTTCTGTGCCTTTAGTATACTTGTTACCAACATCACTCAACATATTATCCAGCGCCGGTGAGTCCCAAGTACAAAAAAACTCAAACCTGCGAAATTCATAGTTAACGTATTGATGTTATTATGTACAAATATTGACATCAACTGTTCCGTTGCTCGAGTTAGTCCCCGACTACTCGAGTGCAAATTATTTAGTTGATGTCATATTGTGACAAATACCTTTATCCCTCACCTGTTCCGTAGCTCGAGATAGGTCCCTGACTACTCGCGTGGCAATTTGACTTATGACGTTTATTTTTCACTCCTAAAAGTTATCGTCAACTGTTCCGTAGCTCGAGTGAGTCCCTGACTACTGAGTGACTTACACTTGGCTGACATTATTTTGTCACTCAGGCATTTTGTAAAAGGTTTTTGGCTTGACTTGTCCGGCCAGGCCTTGGCTTGACTATGCTTAGGATTGACGGTCTCAACAACTCTGTTGAAACTATCTGGAACTGGCTAAATTTTCCTCATGTGAGTTGTATCCAAATAATGCTAACATTACATCAAATGGTATGTTGCATCAACCAGAAGAGCCCAATGCCCTCCCAATATCGAGGATAGCGCCCCAATCAATAGTCTGTACAAGTTTTCTGTATCTTGTCATACATTCTTTCTTTTCCGAGTCAGGGTCAACACTTTCTCATGAAGCCACCGGTCATCATATAACTTTTAATTATGCATAAACAAGCATAAAAAATGACACTGTCACGTTCACTGCTGCACATGTCCACGAAATCCATTTACCCATTGAATACAAAATGACTGAAGTTGAAGCCGCTCTATCATTTCTCCGGCATGCAATTTCCATTACATGTAGTAAAAAGTTCAATTACTCCTGATACACATTCTCAGGGGGGTAAAATTAAATGAAGGTTTCACTTATCTGGGGTTCTCCTGATTCTGCCTAGTAGTAGAAGTAGTAATTTCCTCACAGAAATCGGCTTTCCCAGATTCAGTAATTCAGCCTTGTTAAAGTCAAATTTGATGCTTTAGATGTTGAAATCTTTATTTAGGCATCACCTTCCAACAGCATGCAGAGCTTAGTTATGGGTCTTGTTAGAACTGTGGTTCTTTGGTTTTGATCTTTGCACTACGGGCCAGACCATGTTTATCCTTGATTTTTCTTGGACTACACCCATAACCCAGCTGTTGCGAGTGCTTGGTCACCAACTAGAGAACAACATCCCCTAGCTTTAAGGCTTCTTTTGGCTGCAGCCATCGTTGGCGGTTTTGGATGTCTGTAGGTATTCTTTGGTCCTCATCTCTCCAGAGAGGTTGGGCCAATTATCTTTGGCGCCACGCTCTTGGATATACATCTTCTGTCATCACCAGGGGGAAAGGCAACCGTGGGCTGTAGTAGTAAGAAATCTTGCGGTGTAATAACATCCAAGTCATTTGATCATCGGATACTTGCGTCAAGGACTGCCTATTATTGTCGCTCCACCTCACACATGAGGGTTCGTAACTGTTCATCATTTCTGTATGTCCTGACGTTCTTGCTCTTTTCAGAATGGCACACAATATTTTTCTGATGGTACAATCTGTCTTTCCACACTCCGCCTCTTGAGATGCTGCCGGCGGATTAAAGTGCCATTTTATATCATGGCAGCTCAAGTGTCCAGAGATCTTGCTTTTGTTCTGTTCTTGGGAGTGGACCGTTGAAGATCCCCTTTCGCTCCTACGAGTTTGTCCCCATTATCTGATGTAGATTTCGCTGACGTTGCCGCTTCTAGCACTGAATCGCCTGATGGCATCTATACAAGAACTGGTATCTAGTGATTCTGACACTTCTATGTGTACCGCTCTACTATTTTTTAGCAGGGAAATATCCACCCGTATCTCTTCCTGCATGTATCTTCCTTGTCTCACCTCGAATGGACCAAATAGTCCATACCGGTTATGGTAAATGCTGGTTGGTCCGGCTTTGACTCTACCGGATGGCAAATCAGCCATTTTCTGGTGCCCTGTTCTAGCTTGAAGCTCTGCATGTGACACACTTGCTGATCACCGATTTCACCGCGCTTCTTCCTCTTACTATCCAGAACTTCTGGCGCAAGAACTGCTAGGATATGATTGCGTCCTTGGTGATTCAATCTTCCGTGGATGTGCCTAATTATCAACACTGTCACATGATGATCCTTTGGAAGAAGTTATTTGATGTTTGGCATTTTGTGGGACTTGGGCATTTTGCAACCTTCTCCACTCTAAGACTCCATCCCTTCATCTCAGGATCTAGACTAGCTAGAGGGTTTCCTTTGTTCAGGTATTTCTTTGTGTAGGTTGGGTGAGTGTCTCTCAGGGTCCCTTCTCTTCATTTGGGTCTAACCTTCCTCTTCCTGATGTTTTCTTAGTGAATGTAATTCCTTTGGAAATACTTTTCTCTGTACGTACTTGATGATTGCTTCAGCATTTGACATTTCTTCTACGGTTATTGGTCCCGGATCACTTCGAATATCTCTTTGTCCGTCTTCTTGGACTTCTTCATCATAAACTGTTTGAACCGAAGCCACCACCATGCAACTGCTTTCTGAAGTTTGTTCCAGTCGCTGTAGTAACTTCTCATTGTCTTGTGGCTGCTTCTGGTTCGTTCTAATGTTTTACGTACGCTTTTCCGTACTTGGTCCATGGAATACACTGTCACTTTCTTCATTGTCTGTGGGGTTTCCTTCAGGTTCAGGCCAATCGGCTTGTGGCTGTCGTAGGAATCTTGTCCATATCACCATTCTCCTTTAGTCATCAGGCACTTGCACTCAGCCCCTAGAAGCATGATCACTGTGTGAGCTTGTGGTACGTATTTCCATTGGGCTAATCATCTGAACCGTCAGAATTACGCAGCCGATTGATACAACACTGGATGACGAGCACTTTCATTTGCTAGTATTTCACACGTTTGGCTGTCAGTCCAAAAGTAGGTACCGTCATGATCCATGGTGATTTCTCTCTTAAGCAGATTGTCTTGAATGCACTGCGACGGTTGCTGCCGTCAGCTCTAACTTCATAGGGGCTACTCTGGCTTCCCATTACAAACGCACATGCACTTGGCTTTCTCGTTTGTTAGCCGCAGATCGACACGATGCCTAGCCATCTTGGGCTGCATCGCAAAAGTGGTGCAACTGTACATCCATCACTTTTCCAACTCTGGAGGCTTTAGCATCGTCCAGCTTGATCTTTTCCATCTCGGGACTTCTTTTCAGCCACTTTTCCTAGACTTCTTCTGCTCCTCTGGTATGGGATCATCCCATGCTACTTTCTGGCGACACAGTGCTTGCGATTATCTGCCCGGAGAACAAATGGTGCTGTGATTCCAAACGGATCATATATAGAGCTCATCATGACAGAATGTTTCTCTTTGTAGCCTTTGGGTCAACCTCATGCTGACTAAAACAGTAGTTGGTCTGACTCAGCTGACCACTGTACTCCTAACGTTCGTCCTACCGGAAGTGTGTCCATGCCCAGATCCAAGTTCTTTACTTCTTGGCACGGTCATCCTTAGGAATGGTTTCCAGCATTCTTTTGCTGTTAATTATCCATTTGGGTGAGTTTTTTAAAACCCACCCGTGGCATTAAACCATAAGATCATGGCTCTTGTTTGATGCCTCTATTCTACTTTGGGCACTGATTTTAGCATATCATCCACATAGAAATCTTTGTCAACAGTATCTATGATCTCCTTGTCATATCCATGTTCATTTTCTTCTTGAGGGATGAATTTGCACTAGATGGTGATGACACTGCTCCAAACAGGTGAACTAGCATTCGGTATACCACAGGGTCTTTGCTTAGGCCCCTCCAGGCCACCATAGATACCGTAGCATATCGGTGTCTTCTGCGTTTACCACCCTCACAGATAAAAACATGGACTCGATGTCTGCCATTATGGCTATCTGTTCTTGCCTCCATCGCAGCAACATGCCATATAAGCGATTAGTCAAGTCGGGCCTTGTAATAGTTCATCGTTCAGTGAAGTACCCATGTATGGTTATGGGCAGTTATAAACCACCCTCACCTTGTCAGGCTTTCGAGGATGTCTCACGCTGTGATGGGGGTATATGGGGTTGGTATCTTGCAGATGTACCGCTTATAACTCCGAATACTTAGGAGGTTTTCTATTCATTAACTTTATGGCCACATCACAAGTTGCTATAAACATTACGAGCTCGGGGTAGTGAAGGACGATTCGAAGCCCGACAAAACACTCTTTGTAAAAAGCTTTAAAGCAACCAATGGTTTATTTAAGTACACACGAGTTAACATGGTTTCCTTATGTAACTGCTGTAAGGCTTGTGAGGCTATATCTTGATTAAATAGTCCCAAATTGAAGTTATCGGTAAAAGACGTTATCGCATCTTACTTTCACATGGAAGCGGACATCTTGAAAAGCAAACTCCCACCATGCATTTCGAATAAATTCCCGAAACTTTAAGGGGGTGCTTACACGCTTTTACGGTAATCAATAAATCTTGGCACTTAAAAACAACTTTGGACATTACAGCGAGCCTTTTGTCACTATAATTTCGCCGTAAGTCACTATACGTTCTAAGGCTAATTCCTTACACTTGCATGTTGTATTTGTTCTACAAACCATTTTGCCAACGTAAAAAAAGCCACCAAGATCTTAAAAAGACTACCGGCCACATAAAGGTAGTAATGTAAAGAAAGCACCAATGAAGCTCACGTGCATCTGCTCAATTGGCAAACTTGGACCCATTTACTATTCCCGAATTAAAGAACATTTATCATAGTTCGTTGAACATGTTGGAAGGTTATACCATCCACCATTAGACCAAATTGTTAATTTAAATAAATCCGACTACTCTTGCTCGTCTTAAAGGATTATAGTGGCGTGAGTGTCAAATAGTATTTCCTATTAAGAAGGTGGTATCGCATTGTTGGAAGTGGCATCAATTATTGTGTTCCCTTGTTTAATCTTCGATCGTCACAGACCAACATGCACTTTCAAGGTGAGCTTGCTTGCAATGGATGATATCCTGGGGCCCGTTCCCCAAACTCATGCGTAACTCTACGTGTATACTAACTCATGCGTATGTCCTACATAACAGACCTTTTCATACCATTTAGACAGTGCTTTGGATAAATTGGTCCACTCAGGCATGACATAGTATACACGTAGAGTTACGCATGAGTTTGGGGAACGGGCCCCTGGTAGGAAGGAGAATATTAAAGATGAGAGGAAGAGCCCACTGCTCTAGTTGCCTAACTTGAAGATGAGCGGTTTTTGAACTTGGCATTAGTACATCAGCATCCTAAGCGGGAGAGGTATAAATTTATACTCGAGCTGCATATGTTACAAAACAGGCATATAGCCAAGGTAAAGGAAACAACCAATTCTGAAAAACATTGGGTCGTTGCTTGGAGCAGGGAAAAAGATACAGCCAGTCCAGTACAAAGATTTATTGCCGCCAGTTTCTATATAGAGAGATTAGAACATTATGGTTCAAGTTCAAGTTCATTTTATTCTCACCACATCTTCAGTGATTTAACACAATAATAGTAAATACAATATAGTGATATTAAAATCACAATACAATTGTTTAAAGACAGATTGACATATATGCAATTTGAGTTAATGAAATCAAAATATTTAAATACCAATTGAAAATATTAGCATACATAACAAAGCTGAATTATATTAGGTATTTAAATCATTAGGATATCGATTATGAGTGCTTTTAATAGCATAGTAAAGAAAACAAATGGGGAAGATGGGTGTAGGAGAGCCATTAAGATCAAGTGACCTTTAAGATTGACCCCACCCAGTGGGAGATAGAACTGATTTTGGGAGCCAGCAACGGTGGCGAAAGGACAAGAACGGGACAGAACAAGACAAGTCAAACAACATGATCGAGAACAGGACAGGACAGGGGGTAACATGAGTGAATTACATTGATGTAAATAACATGGTTTCTGTTCATTACTGCAACTCTGATCTACATCACGCCGAACAACAGAATTACAGTACGGCTAGTTGACGCTGAACGTTCATCTCAACCACCAAACGGTATCGATAACACAAATAAAGGTAGGCTAGACAGTGCACCAAATATACCAGTACTACGACTATGCTAACCAGAACCTTATCCAATCAACAACATTGGACATCAAAATGTTAAATCTAAATCTAAATAATACTCAGTAAAGTCGCGATAAAAGCGATATCCAACTGAGAGACAAAAATGGCACATGATGAGCAAAAACATGGTCAACCAAAATGACCGGTAATACAGATTAACCTAATTACAAATTGCAGATTTAAAACCCTCGATATTACTTAGGAGTTTGGCAATGCATTCCAATCCAGTATTGTACGGGGAAAGAAGCTGTTTTTGTATACGTTGCTGCGTGTCTTCATTGGACGGAATTTCAAGGGATGATATTGCCTAGTTGTGTGAACCAGTTGTCTCTGAACATAATCAGGTATTGGGATGGATATAGGAAATTATTTTGTATTTTGTACATTGTTGTGACACGTATGTTCTTACGTCTGTTTCCAAGGTTGGCAATTCAAGATCGTTTAAAATCTTAGTTACTGTACCTTCAGATTTTTTGTAATTGTTAACAACAAATCTGGCCGCTCTGCGTCGGACCATTTCCAACTTTGGATTCATATGCAATATGTGGGTCCCACACAGAGCAAGCGTATTCGAGGTGTGGGCGAACAAGGGCTGTGTACATTTGCTGTTTTTAGATCTTGTGGCAGCGCCACAAATTTCTACGTAGAAACCATAGGGCCCTATTTGCCTTTGTAATTATGTTATTGATTATGTAGGGGACCACTTTAAACTAGAGTGATTTCAAATCCCAAGTAAGGGTGATGCGATACACTTTCAAGATATTCATTACCCATGGTATAAGAATTGATTATTGGTTGGCGCTTGGTGGTTATTCTTAGGGTTTTACATTTTCCTGCGTTAAAACGCATTTGCCATTTATTGGACCAGGTGTAGAGAGATGTAAGGTCCTTTTGCAGTTGATCAGTGTCGCTTGGTGTGTTGATCACTCTGTAGAGCAGGCAGTCATCTGCAAAAAGACGAATATAGGTAGAGCTATCAATATTATTTGCAATGTCATTTATGTATATCAAAAACAATAGTGGACCTAGAACGGTTCCCTGTGGGACACCTGATAGAACTGGTGCCGGCTCGGCGGACTCCCCATCCACGACAACTTTCTTTCTGCGTTCTGTTTGTTAACCAATTTCTGATCCACTTTAAGATGGATCCCCTTATTCCGTAGAATTCTAACTTCTTCAGTAGTCGTTCATGTGGGACGGTGTCAAACGCCTTCTGGAAGTCTAAAATTTGGAGGTCTGTTTGCATTCCATTATCCAGGTTCCGAGCTAGGTCTTCAATGGTAATTATGAGTTGAGATTCACAACTGCGGTTTGATCTAAATCCGTGTTGAAAGTGGGAGAGAATATTGTGTTTTTCCAGATGAGACATTATATGACCAAAGATAATATGTTCCATAAGCTTGCGTGTGACTGACGTTGGGACACTGGCCTATAATTTGCCGGGTTGTTTTTCGGTGCCTTTTTCAAGATTGCTGTAATATTAGCAGTGATGCCCAGTCCCAGGGGATTCACCTGTATTTAGTGATTGTGTAAAATATGGCTGATGATAGGAGCTAGTTCTTGGCCGAGTTCTTTCAAAATTGCTGACGGCATCCCATCAGGACCCCCGAAGCTTTTTTGTGTTGATATCTTCAAGAAGCTTCTTCACTCCCTTGTTTCTATGGTTAGATCTTCTATGGTTGGGAAAGGCTCGCCGTCCATGTCAGTATATCTTCAAGATTTTCTGATGTGAAGACACTTGAATACTGTAATGAAGTAAGAGGGCACATGTGGTCCAGTGGATTTTATAACGACGCCTCATGATCCAAGGTCTTGGGTTCGAGTCCCACTGAGGCCAAATGTGTTGTGCACTTGGGCAAGGCACTTTACCTTGGCTTGCCTCTCTCCACCCAGGTGCAAATGGGGAGCTGTTAGGAATATTGTCCATTGAGCGCCGCCCACAGGTATGATGTGTGACATGAGGCATTTGTAAGGCAGCTGACATATTCTAGTGGCAGCGGAATAAATGTAAAGCGCTTTGATACATTGTGAAAGCGCTATATAAATGCCGACATTTATTTTATTTTTTATTTTTAGACTCAGCGCCTCTGCTTTGCATTTGCTGCTAGATATCTCTTCTCCCCCTACATTTAGGGTTGCAACACCACAATTATCACGCCTGATCGACTTGACATGAGACCAAACTTTTTGCCAACAATTTGATAAGACCTATCAAATACAAAAAATATACATACAATACAGCGTAATGTAATTCAAATGAAAACAAAAGTGCGCGCAAAGCCGATAGATACATTTTTAACGAATATGGTAAATATGAGGTTAATTCGGTCAAAAACACATGCATGGGGGGAGTGATCGTATGGACCTTCCCCCAATCAAAATATTGGGGGAATATCCCACATCCTGTAGGGATTTATGCTTATGCAACTCACCCTAATGCAGATGCAGTATGATCGAACCTGACGAGAAAGAACATCACGAAAGCACACACGTACCACAGGTACAGGATAGGAACAGGAGTAGAAGACCAAGGAAGGGTGCGATCCATGTTAACCAAACCCTAAATGAAGAGCACATTCTGACTATTCACTATTCAGTTGAAATGACAACCATCACTTTAATGGTTGCTCCAATCTTTTTCCTCATTCTCTCATCATCGTTCATTTCCTTATTCTTCTTTCATCATACCATACCGCCTAGTTAATATGTATTTTATTACAATATAGGTTCATCGACAATGACTCTTGATGTAATGAACCGTAAGATATATCTGAATATTATAAATGTGAAGGGCATTGCCAGAGTCGATATGGACGGAACAGAAGAATTCGAAAATGTGTACCAGGCATAAGGGCTCATATACTAAAAGTTGAGAATGTAAAAGGTAAGATACTGGGTTGCCAGCATTTTACCGTAAATTTGACGGTTTACCGTACTCTGTACGGTAGTTGAAACCGTAAACGCTTACTTTTATGGTTGGTTTACAGGTATTTCACAGTAAGATTACGGTCACCGTAAAATTTGCGTGTAAATAACTGTAAATATTTTACGGGTTTACCGTAAAAAATACGGTGCAGGGGTATATCTCTACTGCACACTGAGAGGCATCAGTATCAAGGTCGCCAGAAGGGTTTGTGTTCTTCGTGAGAAGGTCTTTCACAGTAGGCCTATTGACACCAACTTCAGCACGGCAGTTACTAACGATCTAAGCTAACTTAGGAGAGATGTGATGTATGCCCCATTCTTTGACGCGTAGCTACTGCTGTGAATTCAGGGCCACCATCTGAAGCTAACGCATCAACAATACCAGGCGGGTGACACTGTGTAACAAATGCCCATAGACATTCGCATGCATAGAATGCAGTGAATGATCTTGAAAGAAAAGCCAAAAATGTTTAATCATCGCCGTGAAAATTATCTAATACCACTTTAACGGAGAGTGTAAATGCATAATGTGGGCCTGTATCGTAATTTTACAAAAAACGGAATACATCCCACCCTAAATTTTTAATGGCCTTCTTTAATACATTTAGAAAAAAAGTGCTTTCTTCAACAGGGTAAAAATAAAATTTTTAGGTTTTCTTTTCAGGATTAATATTATTGCCATAGTAATAGCGCCACCATGTACGATAAGTAACCTGATTATTTATGCAGTATGACGTAATCGGGAATGCTTAGCGGAACAGCTCCACGTACACCGGTGATCATAGTAACGGATTTCCATGCTGATCATGTGGCAGTATCATCCACTTCGGCGGGGACGAGTGTCCTATCCCGATTTTATTTAGGATCCCTGACAATACCAAAAGGTGACAAAGATATATTTCTAAGACAGGAAATACGTCCTAAGATGGAAATCCCCTATCAACAACCCCATGGATGCCCTCTCAGCAACAGGTCACTTGGAATAACGGTCTACCACCACCAAGTAGTTACAAACCTTTGTAGTGAAAAAAATCTGGAACAACACAAGTTTGTTAGTGAAGTGGGTGGCGCACTTGGGTTAGAGGGTGCAATGGGATTACAATTATTGGATTGGGCACGAAGGGTGGCAATTGGAGGGGTGATGCCAAGCCAAAAATTGAATAACCACCCGATCCTTGTACAGCACAACATCATCAGCTGAATACAAACCATCACAGGCGAAATGTTGGCATGCCGGACTCCATAAGAATCAACAAGCCTTTGCTTGCTGTCATCACTAGCGTTCAGTGTGCACTCTGTCCCATGTAACTGACTTGAGGATGAGAGACTTGGATACACAGAAGTGATAAACCCTTTCTTCATCCAACGATGGTGTGCAGGTGTAAGCAGGCCAGCCATAAGAGGATGTGAAAATGCAAAGAATGGGGAATCAATGGTGGCTATGTCATCAGGTAGTGTCAATTTCTCAGGGTCATCTGTCTGGTGGCGAAAGATATAATCAGTTGCCACGATGCCGGATACCTGTTATGTGAACCTGTGGAATCTGTAACGCAGTAATATTAGTAAGGGTTATCACAAAGTCAGCAAATTCCACGGCATCTGCACCAAGCATAAATTTGTCAGGTTGAGGTTGATCGGTCCGTTCCGGTCACAGATATCAAGCCACTGGGCAGTTTGGTATCAGCAAGTGTCGTTCAGCCCCAAAATAAGACATCAACACATTTTGTCTTCTTAGGGATGTCTGATACAATCTCATCATACCGTCTGTGTCTGATGCTATGTAGCCTGAGGGGCGCTTTGTAACGATACCTGCCCCAAGGCGTGATGAAGTGGTCAGACGTCGGTCCTCTTTACAGATGGGTCCGTTGTGATATTCATATTACTTTTTGTGGTATGTAGGGTTCTCGGGCGGTGCCAAGTTGACGTGCATAGTCAAAATGTGGTAGGTAGATTGATCAAGTGTATTCCACGCGTCCAGAACAGTTTTCTTCTTGCCATGCGGGACTGATCTGGCCTTATGGAAAGGTGATAGGGTGTGGTGTGTCGATCCGGAAGTCGACAGTGCATCGTCACAGGCTCTCCGATAGGGACTGGTTCAATCACGTCCATCTGTACATCGTGGTCTAGGCCAGCTTTAACAGCTTTAACACTGGTGTGTGTTGCGCAATTGGTTCAGCTTGGAAATACACTACACTTGATCAACCCACCTACTACATTTTGACTATGCACGTCAACTCTGCAACGCCCGAGAACCCTACATGCCACAAAAAAGTAATATTAAGGTCATCTCCACGCCGTACCGACTCGACGCCAATTGTGAAATCGCGGAGCCCCAACACTCGTTCTGTTAATTTTTTGCAAACCGTGTCAGAAGAAGCCAGAATTTGCTGTCAGCTTCGTGCTGAATTTGCGTCTCCATAGAGTTTGCAAGGTAGCTGAATCGGTAGGCAGGTAGTATTGGTTCTCAAAGATAACTGTTTTTGACCTTTATGTGCAGTTTTTTGTTAATGACATTCTTGTTTCTGCCCTGTCTTCGCAATTCGCGATTGCTCGTTGCGTTCTGTATGCTGCTAGCCCTTACATTTTGTATTCCTGTCACGAGTAATGCCTTACTGTTACTCTACCAGATCAGACCTAGTTTTCGCTCGACATGGTTTCTAGGTCTTTCTTCTGTCTTCCCATTGTGTTTTAGGCTTTACCATGATGTTTAATAAAATCCTCCCTTTTCCCTTAACCACCTCAAGTTTTATCCCTCATGAATATTAATTAGCCAGTCTGCCATTTTCCTTCCATCTGCAAGAAACTTGTGGAATCCAATTGATGCTTTGTTCATCTTTCATGATCTGTTCCACCTACGACTGACAACCGACAATACCTCTATACTCCCTTGTGCCCGGACGCGTGCTACCACCGTCAGATGGAGGCAGAAAAGACACAAGATGCTTCACACGAACCTGGAACAATGGTTTTTGTATACTTAAAGGACTGGCTTTTGGTTGCCCTCACACAAGCAATACCAGCGCAAACAGTAGACACAGTGCAGCGCTTAGTTTTATCATTGGGATATTTGATCACCCTAGAGAATTCAGCACTTCAACCATCACAAACACCGTTCTTCATCTGGGTAAAGATAGACTTAAAAGTAGCAAACGTGTTCCCCACAGATGGGAGGGTAAAGAACATAATATCATGTGGTAGAGGTACGACAACTTCACCGCCGATTGTCTCACCCTATGCAAGCCCCGAGGTTGAGGAGGACGAGCGGTCTAAGGCGCTGAACCGTCGGCAGGGAATATGATCGATCTAGCGGCCCTGGTTCGAGCCCCGCGAGAGTCGGGTTTCTTGGTCATACTCAAATAGTTCCTATAAGGTAGGAAATTGCATAATCACGCAGCACTAATGTAGTGTTGGAATTTCTCCTCGCTCTCACCCATTGTGTAGAATGTGCAGGTATGTGTAATGAGTGACCGGCGCCTCATGATTCGGACAGTCATGTAAAGCTGTTTATCCCGTGTCAGTGGGGTCAATCCTGAGCACGTAAAATGTTGCAGACCTCATTGAAAAGAGTAGGGGATCATCCCCATAAACCCTCATCACTTAGGTACCAGAGTCCTCTAGTGTGATGCGGGAAACCCGCTTTAGTGGAGATGAAATTGACCCAGATCCAGAAGCTACGATGAGGGAGATTCGTTTACTTTTTTGGATGATACCGGACCATGATTGATTATTTTTTATCACAACAAATTGCGCTGATAACAAAGTTTTAACATATTCGAACCACATGTTGTTCCTGCTCATTATAAAAAAGGACCTAGAAACTACCGAAATTCATCATTCCTAACCATTGTTATGCCTTTTGACTCACACTGTACAACTACTAAACCTTATTTGGCAGCATCTAAGCACATTAGTGTCCATCATCCATGACGCCTATAAAAAACACGAACTTCAAATAACGGGCCTGTATGTAAGGTTTGTTTGTTTGTTTATTTCTTCTTTATACTGGGTCCATATTCAGAGGGAAATTTAAGTATCCCTCTGTTCTACCACATGGCCCAGTAAGACTCCGATCACAATCTTCTTCCTGGGCATTCTACTCGGGCTCTTCCTTAGCTGATATTATTGATGCAATGGGGTAGAGGACTGCCACAACCTTCCAGACCACATCCCTCAAAAGTATGTTAGCCTCTTAGAGTAGGGTTCCAGTAGCAGTGTTACGAGCAGGACGTCGCTATAGCTTTCAGGTTGGTCTCGGCAAGTGTTTCTCTTTACTTCTATTGTTTAGGAAAAGAGAAAAAGTAAAGTACCAAAATTAAAGCAATATTGGCACATTTTTGAGAGCGCCCGCCAATTTTTCAAAATTTTGATATTTTTGCACAGTACGACGTTGTTAATTGGTCTAGGAAACGATACCTGCGAACGAAAATGCTAAAAAATGCGTATTTATCACAAAATAGCGATTTTGTAATTAGAATTGGGATCCCAGATTGGACTTAACGGCAGAGCTGGAAATATTACGTTTATGTCCGTCCATGATGAAATATTGGCAACATAAAAGACTACGAGAAAATAACCTCTAACTTGACCTGTGCCCGAACTATTTAACAACAACTACTGGATGAGCGTAAACACGTAAATGGCGCTATTTCCCGGCTATTCACATGGAAAGGCCGTTTCCCCACAGCCTTTGAATTATTATCGGGGATCCCCGATAATAATGTTTATTCTAGTACAAAATTCCTTGTTTGTGACACACAGACATTTTCGAGCTTAACCATTCACGTTAGTTACTAGCCAGTTACCGATTCAACCGTGTAAAAATCTTCAAAATATTTTTTGAAAATTAGGGGCGCCTTCAAAAAAAAATGTGCGTAAATATTGCTTTAATTTTCGGTGAGAGGAAGATACGCTCCGTGGTTCTTCTACCTACCACCCCAGTCCCACCTAGAATCTCTGCATAGTCAGAATGTGATTGGTAGGTTGATCGAGTGTATATAGTGTAGTCCCCTCTCAGAGGTAATACCTACCTAAGGCACATTCTGACGTCCACCCTCGGTGCCACCCACAAGAAAGCCTCCTGTAGTTCATGTTTGGGTGCAGAAATTGTAGCTAGAACGAGTGTTGGGCGCTCCGATGTTACATTTGGGGTCGGTCGGTACGGCGTGGCCGTGACCCTAATACTTTAAAGTTTTTGTGATATGTAGGATTTTTGGGTTCACTGGCGGTGCCGAGTTAACGTGCATAGTCATAATGTGGTAGATAGGTATCACAAGTTAGCGTATCGCCCTCTCGCAACTCTGAGAGGGGAATCTATCATTAGTTTTTCATAGGAAGGGTATCCATGAGGGGCAACGTCTGATGCGCACAGGTGTTGAATTTGCTGGACTTATTGTAGAATTTGTAGACAAGAAGATACTGACAGTGTGGTAGGGGGAGGTGGTGGCCTTTGACGTCGAGGGTAGCCACATGTTATGGCAGTATATCCTCATGAAGTACTGTGGTAGCATCTGTCTGATGAGGGACAGAATTTCAGTATGAAATTATCTTGTTTGGCACTAATTGTGGTTAAAATTCACTTCACCGAGCTTATATGCATGGGAAACTCCTTTTGTAGATTTGTATATAGCTCCAACAGCGGAGCATTTGAAAAGCTAGCTTGTCAACTTATTTTCTTCTCCATTTCTTTTTGAAGGCATGTATATGCAGTCCAGGATGGTGTTATTCACAGGGCTAACTTGGATGGAACAGGGCTAACAACCCTTGTTGATGGCAACACTGATATTCGAACATTACAATTGGATGTGCCAGGTATGATATGATATCTTTGAAATTAAACTGTGATGAATGAATGGATAGACGAATGGATTAAAGGCACTATCAGTGATCCACCAGAAAGACTTTAAAATATTTACAATTTGCAGGAGTATCTTAAAAGTAAAGGTCTGTAGAATTCTTGTAAGTTATTTTCCAGCTGAAAACTTGGCAGCAACGGGAAAATGCTTTTGGTCTTATAACTTGTAGGGTATGTTATAATTCCAAAACCTGTTACAGACATGCAAAAATCTGATTTTGGATGTTTTTGATTTTCCGATTTTTCAAATCACTGATAGTACCTTTAACAGTGAGACAGCCAGGTACACATGGTGTTAGACACACAGATAGAGAGACAGTGACACACACACAGACACACATCCCACGGTACTTCATGGGGCGTATGTATATACGAGTGCCGTGCTCTCATATCAAGTAGAGAACACAATAGACATAGATAGGAACAAGAACCTTTAAGGAGAGGCGTATAGACATATATATTTATATACAAAGTAGAACAGATACAAGTGGAATATTATTTGACAGGTAAAAGTAAACAGTCTTAGCTTTAATAATATGTAAAAAAAGTATACGCTGCCGGGATACGCTGTGTCAGAGTGAAATAGAGCCCCATAAAATAATTTGCATTTTTAAGACATGCGAATTTACACCAACAGAAAACAAGATGTATTGGATAGCCGGAAATTCTCTTCTGGTAGCAGACCTAATGGGAAGAGATGTAAGAGAGATATATGACTTGCCCCATCCAGATGACGATTATTGGGTTATGGCGTTGTACTACAATAATTTGTATCTATTAACGTATGGTCTAACTGAAGTGCTACGAATGCCAAAAGATGGAAGTAGTACGCACGAAATAGTATCTCATCTGAATGGAGATAGTTCACCTGGTGTGAATGCATTTTTTATTCTTTCTGGTGAGTTTCTTGACTTCAGTATATTTCAATATTACGAACCAATAATAATAATAATATATCCAGGGAAACTGTGAATATTGAAATGTGAATGATACTATAGGGGCTTACTACAGAAGGCACCAGGTCCGCCAAAAAAAAAATCCCATTTTGTTCTAGAAATATGTTTTTCAGTAAAAAAAATTGAGGATTTGAAATTCTCGAGAAATATGTTCATCACCAATAGGTGTATGTCTTGTTATTCATAGATTTTCAGACTGTAAAATTTCTGGCAATAACAGCACACTTAAGAGCGCCACCAATTTCCAGAAAAAATGACATTTTGCACACTTGCATTGGTAATTGACTAGTAAACAACGCCTGTGAATGGTAAAGCTCGTACTTGTCTATGTATGGCCGCTTTAAAAAAATAGTTAGATTCCCGTCCTACTGGTCTTCGAAATGTGACGAGGGAGGGAGGCTTTTTTTTTAGTCGCGATGGTAGCCAACTGCTTTAATGACATATTACTAAAGGTCTGAAACTTGCAGTGCGTCTCAAATTAAGCAGTGGGATATCATTCATACATTTATCAATACTGTAAACATGTTCAACTGTTGAAATTTTACAGTCTAGTAACAATAAATCCATGTACATGATGTATTGTACATGTTGTGTCATCGTTTCGATGATGATGGTTCGGTGCCATTTCATCACCCTGCACCTCTCACCTCAGGCTCAACAATCCTCCCCCAATATTTGTTGATCTATAATTTTAAACCTTTACTATTTTTAAGTGATCTCAAATTTTACACATGAATATTATTTTACTACAATGCACACGCATTTTGTAGGCCTATACTAAAAGCTACTAAAAACCCAACTGCGCCACCTGTATGGTATGAGTAAGCTAAAATACGAATAACAGCTGTCGAATTCTGCAGCCGATAATACCACAGCACAGCCACTAGTGTCATGACCATGATGACTGTACTTATTCTGCCACGACCGCTGCCACCACATCCTTACACATGCAGTTTATTCCGTTTAGCCGGCTGCCGAATTCATAGGGTCAGTGGCACAATACAAAATTCTTTCCCACAAAAATGATGGTTAGAACAAGTTTGGGGTTCACATGATTTGGCAATCCACAATTCTCCAGTCGTAGTCCCATCGTAGACTCCGAAAAAAGCTGCCAAGATTTCTGGCGATAGCGCAAAACTTGCACGAACACTAGACTTTGTGAATGGTCTGAAACCGAGACTATGTCATGTACTCTCGTATCCTGGGTGCTCATATCCTTGATCAAAGTAGCACCGGAACCAGGGCTGCAGGCTCACTGTTCATGCTGTTTGGAACTACGCATGTAAAAACTGTGCTAGGTACGTTCAGATGGCACTGGACATGATTTTCAGTATGGGTTTCTCATTTTTTCCAAGTTTTTGTTACACTATTTAAAAAAAATGATGCGGCGGTAAAAAGTGGTGAGGGAGGAGGACGGGAATCGAATAATTTTTTTAAAGGGCCTATCGGAAAAGAAGGAATTTTGTAGTTAGGATAATTAATATGGGGTCGCGGTGCTGAAAATATCATTCCAATATGAAATAGCCAGAAAGTAGCATCATGTACTTGTCTACGCTCATTCATTAGTTGTTCAATTGGTTCAGACAAGTCAAATTAGAGGTCACATTCATGAGGTGGCACTATTTTACAATGGGCAGATAGAAATTTGGCATTTCCAGCTCTGTCAATACTTTTTACAATTGGGATCCCGATTTTAATTAAAAATCACTTCTATGACAAATATGCACTTTTGAGTATTACTATTCCCAGGTATAGATTACTAGATAATTAAGAATACAGCTGTGAAAAAATCTCATTTTTTTTAAATTGGAGACGCTCTTCAAAAGTGCCGTTATTGCTTTATAATTCCTTTAGTGTTTCCATTAGTTTGCATTTTTAAGATGTTTATGTGTCAATATTCCAACCAATATTCACCACAGAACTATTAATTTGTCTACAAAAAGTCACTTTTAAATTTTAACCCTCGTCTATCTGAGCCATTTTTTGTAACAAAACTCCGGGGGGGGGGGGGGGGGTGGTTACCACCCCCTGTGATTTTCGTTACTGAACACCCAATTCCAGTAAATTTGGTACCAAAGGATAGCTTTAGAGTTTCTTCTTTCCATTGGTACCAAAATAAGTACTAACATCCCCATTACGACGTCACCATGACGTCATATGTTGAGGAGGAAAGTACGAAAAATACTGAATATAGGGTGCAAAATTGATATTTCGCAATTTTAGCCACTCAAACACCTTATTATAGCTCTCAAATGCTGCCATTATATAAAAACTAATCATTTCCCATCAAGTAGAGTCAAAAACCGCATGAAAATCTTATTTTCTTACCTATACCCCGGTGGATGTTTGTTTTTGGATTAAAAGGAGCGGAACATGTCAATTGACAATTACATTAAATGATTTGGCACCAAAAAAGGGGGTTTTAGCAAACCACCACCCTTCGGTAGACGAGGGTTAATACTTTTTGAAATACCAAAACTAAGCGTATGCTTAGTGTAAGACATGGGTGAAAGAAATCAATCAAGCCTATATGGAATAAAACCAAGAAAACCCATTCAACTCTGTACATGTCTAAATTGATATTATTTCGTGCAGAAATTACAAGGAGTAACTCAAAATTGTGGAAGTTTCTTAAAGTGTCCTTGAAACAGCGTATAATTGTCCCTGTTCATGTTCCAAATAGGGGTAAAACCTACTCAAAATGTCCTTTAAATATAGGTCTACCCAAATAGGGATCGTTTTGAATCTTCGGAACTGTCATGTAGTACGGCGTACTACCTTAGGGATTATAAAAATGGGGTTCGTTAGTATTCCTGATACAAAACCACTATTAGTAACGATATTACTCAAATGCTTCCTTCATACTACAGGGACGATAGGATGTGTCTCTGATATCACAGTCTCGAGAACGTCACCTACGGACATATCAGTTACATGGCCAGAAAGTGAAGAATGTATGGCAGATACATACCAGGTGTCAGCCAAAGAATTTGATATCGAACAGTGCTCAGCATCTGAGAGTGAATCCATAAGTCTAGCATGGCAAGAGAATGAAGAGGTGAACACAGCTTCTATCGGCAATTTAGATGCTGATAAATGTTATCAAGTGACGGTTTCGCCAGAGACCGATAACCCTGTTGATGGTCAACCACTACCCGAAGGCGCAGGAGTTCCAATAGAATTTACTGAAGGTAGTTTTACCCACAATTTAGTGATTTCACACTCCCTAGAAGCAGATGCATCCATTTAACTGTGAGGAAGCAGACATGGTTTTTCGAACCACCTCTGCTGTCACACAGAAAGTTGTGGCGATTTCACGGAACCTGCCTCCAAAAAAACCCAAGCGTGCAGGAAATACAGAAGATTCACCTGCAGAAGTAACAGAAATGTTCAGGTGAACCAGGTGCATGTATTGTATTCTTCGCATGCTTAGATGATCTGGAGGACAAACAAATCCGTTCAATACAATTTAGTCCAGGCTACAGACCATGTGACCTTGTTATAAAATATATATAATGTTTTTCAACGGTTTCTAGACCGGTTTTTCCTGCTGAATCTGAATCCGATGGATGCCAGACGAAAAACCTTGAGCATTTTCAAAGAAACGCAAAAATTCAAAATGGCCACCAAAACACTAAAAACTCATATGTTAATTACTCAAAGTTGTAATATTTTGCCCTGTCCAGTCAAAACACCCATTGTGACCAATTAAAGTAAGATTCATTAACCGCCTAATTAATAGATTTAATATGGCCGCCAATCAAACAAGCAATCTTATATTTAGCTACTTTGTGACCGTAGAAAATGGTACTTGGTATCTATATCAATCTTAAGCATCAAATATTATAAACCATTATGAATAGCTTCAACAATTTGATAATCAATCAAATCAAACCATTCAAATTGGCTCCAACTGGCCAAATGCATTACTACATTATCCAAGAGCTGCAATGTTTGTGTATATCACTATAACTCATTTAGAGCCATTTAATTATCTAACATCATCAAAGTGATGGATGTCTGCAGATAGCAATCCTGATTAGGCGTTCAATATGGCGCGGTTTGCCGGTTCGCTGTCGTCGGGCGATTGACCGGTGGGCTCGGGCGTCGCATGTTGGAGGTTAACCATGCCAGGACGGGGTCGCGCCCCTTTGGCTGCTTGGTGTTGGTTGCTCGGGACTTCCTGCGGGTCCGTCTTGATCCTCCCCCGGCCTGATGAAGGGCATGGACATTTGGCGCTGCGTGGTGAACAGCATCCATCGGCTGCGGCGTTAGATAGATGCTGCAATTGTCAATCAGTAAAGGTCGTAATTCATTCACGCTATCAGGTTAAGATTATCATTTTGTGGTTTTAGTAGTTGGAATTCTCCTTCTAAACAACCCCATAAGGCTATCTTTAATGTCATTGTGTCTTAGTCATTAAAATATCCCAATATGGATGCAATGGACGCCCAAAACCTAAAAAAAACAAAAAAAAACCAACCTGCAAAAAACACAGAAACAGATTATCTCTAGAGTATTGGTGATCGGATTTCGCCGCTTAGTAATGCCATTTTCAGCCATATTAGACACCCCTCTTGGATTGATCTTACATGCATCAGATTCCTCTGATATACCTTATGATGTGTCCACTGATCTGATTGACTTAAAGGGATCTACACAAACATTGCAGTAGTAGGTTAGCCACAGCTATCAATTATAGCTATATTAGAGTATCGGAAGCCATCTTGGATCCTATAATGAACGAATTTATAAGCACATTTTTTTTTTTTTTTTTTTTTTTTCTACTTTTGACCGTAGAATGGTAACTTGGTATATATATCAATGCTTTAGCAATCAATATATTAATAGAAACCATTAGGAATAACCTTCAACAATTTGATAATCAATCAAATCAATAAACCATTCCAGATGGCTCCAAAATGGCAAAATGCATTACTACATATATCCAAGAGCTGCCATGTTTGTGTATATCACTATAACTCATTTAGAGCCATTTAATTATCATAACATAATCAAAGTGATTGATGTCTGCAAGATAGCATCCTAGATAGGCGTTCAATATGGCGCGGTTTGCCGGTCGCTGTCGTCGTGCGATTGACCAGGTGGTCTCGGGCGTCGCATGTTGGGAGTTGCCATGCCAGAACGGGGGTCGTCGCCCCTTTGGCTGCATTGGTGTGGTTGCTCGGGACTTCCGGCGGGGTCCGTCTGGCATCCCCGGCCTGATGACGGGCAGGGACATTTGGCGCTGCGTGGTGAACAGCATCTCGGCTGCGGCCGTTAGATAGATGGCTGCAAATGTCAATCAGTAAAGGTCAGTAATTCATTCACGCTATAGGTTAAAGATATATATTTTGTGGTTTTTAGTTGGATTATCGCTTCTACAAACCCCCAATAAGGCTATCTTAAGTGTCATTGGGTCGTTATTCATAAAATATCCCAATATGGATGCCAATGGACGCCCAAAACCTGCAAAAAACAAAGAAACATATATTGGAAACCCATCTTGGATGATAGCTGTATTGGAAACCCATCTTGGATGGCATCTTACATGCATCGATTCCTCTGATTACCTAATGATGTGTACACTGATCTGATTGACTTACAGGGATAGCCATATTGGAAACCCATCTTGGATGGCATCTTACATGCATCGATTCCTCTGATTACCTAATGATGTGTACACTGATCTGATTGACTTACAGGGATATACACAAACATTGTTTTTTTTTTTTTTTTTTTTAACAGCATCTCGGCTGCGGCCGTTAGATAGATGGCTGCAAATGTCAATCAGTAAAGGTCAGTAATTCATTCACGCTATAGGTTAAAGATATATATTTTGTGGTTTTTAGTTGGATTATCGCTTCTAAAAACCCCAATAAGGCTATCTTAAGTGTCATTGTGTCGTTATTCATAAAATATCCCAATATGGATGCCAATGGACGCCCAAAACCTGCAAAAAACAAAGAAACATTATCTCTAGAGTATTGGTGATCGGATTTTTCGCCGCTTAGTAAATGCCATTTCCAGCCATATTGGAAACCCATCTTGGATGGCATCTTACATGCATCGATTCCTCTGATTACCTAATGATGTGTACACTGATCTGATTGACTTACAGGGATATACACAAACATTGCAGTAGTAGGTTAGGCACAGCTATCAATTATAGCTATATTAGAGTATCGGAAGCCATCTTGGATCCTATAATGAACGAATTTATAAGCACATTTAAAAAAAATATTTCTTATGGTTTTAATTAATTTCTTGACTGCCAAAACACCCGGATAGATACCAAATTACCAACCTGCAGTCAAAAGTAGATCACGATTAGACACTTATTGTATGTTGACGAGGCCATATGAATTCATTCATTGGTTACGTGGTTACAGAATCCTAATGTTAATTGGTCATAATGAAACTTAAGTTAGCCTTAAAATTATTTAAAAAATTAACAACTTTTGAGTGAACAAGAGATGAATATTTTGTGTTTTGGTGGCCATTTTGATTTTTTGCGTTTCTACAAAAATGCTCAAGGTTGCTCGTCTGGCATCCATCGGATTCAGAATCAGCACAAAAACTGGTCTAGAAACCGTTGAAAAACATGATATATCTAATAAAACAAGGTTAATATTAGTTATCAATGAATCTGTAGCCTGGACTAATTTGCTTTCCGTGAAAGGACCCTATCAGAGCGGGAGCACGGAAAAACCTGGATCAAACGTCGTCGTTCATGCCCCACTAACCTCTACTTCAAGATGGACACATTTGGTCATGGGTATTAACCCTCTATATCAATACAAGGGTAGTTTAGCTGGTCTCAAATATGATGTCACTTATAGATGGGTGTTTTCTCAGTAAAGGTACATATCCAGCCTGCAGACAATGCACATTGTCTCTTTTATTTTAGATCAATTTTAAGCAAGATGTGACACCAGTGTGAAACTGATAATAATTAGGACAGCCCTTACCCCTGCCAAAGATCACGAAAAATCCCATGGGAATTTTGCCATATAGACCTAAAAGGGTCATGAATTGTGTGTTATAGCGCCTTATATGCATATTTCCGAGAAAGAGTGTAAAAGTAATTTTAAAAAAACATTTTCCCCACAATGAAAATTTAAATAGAATTTACACAGGATGTAGTCAGTGGTTACAAATAATCCAAATTAGTGGTCAAAACTTTGCCGCCTTATATTTATTGTTTATTCTGGTTTTATTTATAAAAACAGTGGGATGATTGTTGTTCTATTTTACCTTATACGGATGCATTGGCTGATCTTCAATTATATCCGAATCTTAAAATATCATTAGTTTAGTGGACTGCCACCTCTTTTCTTTTGTGAAGTAGGAAGCTGATGAGTCCAAGTGCAACATACCGGCTATTGATATAGGACAATGTGATATTCTGGTGATCCGGTTATTTGCCATGGCAATTCGACGGACGAGGTCCACGTTAAAAGATCTTAATCCCTATCAACCTACAAGTCGGTGTACCTACCACGTAGAACGATAGCACAGGTGTCTCCCTCGGTAGGGAAGTGTCGTTAGGCCCTGTCGTAAAAATTTGAAGCAATGTAATGATTGCATTGACACTGATAATAGTCATATCAACATCCTATTGTGATCGTTCAAATTCATCTGCAAAGATGGTCGCTAAAGTTATTTCAATACAAGGTGGATTAAGTTGCTCATTGTAGTTTATGTGGATTTTAGTTTACGTGTAAAACAATAAACTAAAAAGCATGACAGGTCAAACAAGGCGCTCTGCGAGTAGAATTGACTTGAATCTGCTGAGGCAGATGATTTGGAGACAATCTGAGACATCAAGGTGCTTAATATACAGAGTGTGCCAAAAAAGGTAAATTCATAAATTAATGTTTTGAAGGTGAAAAGCCACACTTTTCAAGGAAACGTGATACAGTTTATGAGGTAGAACAGTTTTTAGCTATACATAAAACTTTTCCCCGATCAATTTGGACGCTTTTAAATGGAATTAGAGCAAATTTACGAAAGCATCGTCAAATGCAGTTGGGCCACTACACCTTCTGTGTAGAAGGTTTCTGATAATAGCACTGTGAAAGTGTTGAAACTATTGGGACGGTTGACAAACCTTTAGACAGTGGCCACTCTACGAGCAAGGACATTTGTAATGGGAGTAACCCCTCTGCGGGCACAGATTGCAGCCCAGATAAACCGTGTGGTACGGTGAAAGAGCATTCCTTCTTGTGCTGGATTTCATTGGAATGCCGTTCTTATGTTGTGGTGGTTTGCCAGAGTGTTTGATGTTTTAATCCTCTCAATGTTGACCCTTTTTAGTTTTTTTTCTATTTAAGTCACCTCAATGGCTCTCCGGTAATGTCACATTCCTGTATTGTATTTATTGTTTGGTAAGCGACTATAATTGCTGAGAAATGGTTTCTAAGGGGCTTTGGTGAATGAAAGTTGTTAACTTAATCATATGCTTTTCAGTGGTGAATTAGGCTGTTGATGGTTACCCAGGATGAGGAACAGCCATTTGAAAGCATGCTAAATGTGTAATAACTTTAATCTGAAATACTGCAGCTTTTTACAATCAACACTACAAGCGGAATTGAAGCATACAAATGTTAATCTGTTCCCACTTCTTTGAAAGTTATGCAACAAATCCAATGCCTATTCAATGATTTTTCCCTAACAAGGATTTAAACATAGGTGAAAGTGGCCCGAACTAAAATTTACACCCCTTCACTTTATTGAGTGTATCTCTGGAGCTAGCGACCCAAATGGGATGGGTGAACGGAACTCTATAGAGGAATTATTAGGTTTCCTACGGTACATCGTTTTGCGAAGATTGGCACGGGGAAATATTTTAAATTTTTTTCAGAATGTGTCCTTGAAATTTTGGTAAAACCCATGTAGTGAATTCTGACCGTCGCAAAGGCGATTTTGTTTATTTTTGCGGACGAGGATTATGCTCCATCCCTCTCTTGAACCATTACTTCATCATGACTAGAGCTACTGTTACTTAAGTCTTTTCTTGGCATATTTTTAAACCACGATTCAGATAAACATTTACAAATGAGAACACCTTAAGATTTGTCTTATGATTTTTAAAACAATTTCATTTAAAATGCCCTGTTTTGAAAGGTGGGAAAATGTTCAACCCGTTTTGGATAATTCTCTTCAAAAATTATCAAAAAAAAAAAAAATATCTAATTATTTACAACCCTTTACATAATTTATTAATGTCACAATTTCACTGTAATATATCAAGCTCCTGAAACCATCCACACTTGAATTGAATTAAGTGTTTCCTGTTGTATATCGGTATTTAAGGCACTATTTTCAAACTCCTGTTACGATCTAAAGTAGAAGTTCTTGGTAAAGAAGACGTGATTTACTTAAACGGAACATGCAAGTTGCCATACATCATGGTAGCGTTTTTGTCGATTTTTTGTCACTCTTCGAGATTACCACTTTTTTGCCACTGAACTGTACATAATTTTCCTCATTACCAGACTAATCGTAATAAGAGCATTTTCTTTTACTACGTAATGTGGAATCGTTTGGGAGTTCAACTCAATTTAACTTGGAGAAGGCAGCTGGCCAAGTGGTCAGGTTTCCGTGTATTCCGTCCGTTGCGACAACCGTATCAAGGGGTACAGATTAGGCCTAAAAGCAACTCAATGCGTCGTCTCTAGATTTAGGGACAGACACACTGCAAAAACTCCGGGGTTGCATATGCAACACCAGGTCGGTGTTAAGCTGGTCAGTGTTAAATTTATGGTGTTAAGTTTAGGAGTTAAACACTTGGGTTGCTGACAAATTTTGGGGTTTGATTATGGTGGTCCTGGCTTTTATGTAATGCTAGACAGTAAGCAGCTGATATAGAAAACAATAAAACAGCAACATTTTTCCTAACAGTTAGATGTTCAGCGATAAAACAGTTAACACCAAATTGGTGTTAATTAACACCAAAGAGTGTGGTCTCCTGGGACACCAGGAGGGTGTTAAAATTTAACACCGGGGATGTCATTTAACACCAAGAGGGTGTTAATTATTCAACCAGTGTGTCAATTTAATACTATGAGGGTGTTGAAATACATATTAACACCGACATGTGGTGTAAGGATTAAACACCATAGAAAGTGTATGTCAGATATTGTAACACCAAAATTAGTGTCAATAAAACACCAATTTGGTGTAAGTGTAACACCAATAGGTGTGGTCCTCTCCAAACACTTGCTTGGTGTTAAATCTTGAAGACCCCTCGTGTTAAAAGTCGAACACCGATGTTTTTGCAGTGCCACGAGATTGTTATTCAAAAAAATGCTATCTTGCGGTATGGGACTACTTTTCTGTTTTTTTACTGATAATAATTCCAAGAAGTTCTAAAAAAGTATTGTATTCTCTATATTGTTGTATATTATATTTGTTAACTGTTTTGTGTTTCGCTATGTGTTTCGCTATGTCCGACTCAAAAATCTACCTCCTACTTCCGACATTTGCTTTGAAAGTCGTTCATCCTTTTGGAGAACTCTACAGATGATAATGATATATCTAAAACAAATGACATCAATTGCCGTTACTATAACGCTGAAAACATTAACACACACAACCATCTTAATTTACATCTAAATTATCCTTATACCATGCCAACGCACGCAGTTCAATAAAAATTCCAATAAATCGTTAATATCTGTCTTGTTTACAGCACCATTTTCCTATTTAGGATTCTCCGAAACATGGTTGACAAGAGGACGATGACTCCCTGATCGAATGAGGACTTACTTATCTGAAAACATTGTATAGTATAGTTTAGTATAGTTTATTAGGAACTTCTCTGGTGTTATGGTCACGATTTCAGATCATTTTCCCGTCTTACTCAACATAACTTTAGGCCTTACTCAACTAAACAACATTAATAAAAATCCCGGTAAGTTCAACTCAATAACATAAAAGCCCTGAATATGAATGGCTCCCTGTGATGGACACAGGGGTTTAGTACAGAGGATCCAGATCAAGACTACAATCCAATTCATCTCAAATTCTCTCAACTCCTGAACGTCTACTGTCCAATTACAACTAAAACCATTTCAAAAAAACGTAATTACAAAAATAAACAGTGGGTCACTAAAGGTTTGATAAAATCATACAAAACCAAAGATAAATTATATAAAAAGAATATTATAACTCCAAGCTGATGATAATAAACTAAAATATACCAAATACCGTAACCACTTCAAATCTTATGCGTATTAGTAAAAATCTACATAACCAATAAAATTGAAAATAATAAATCTAATCCTAACGACATGTGGAAACGTTAAACAATTTATTGGGCCGTAATAAGAAAGCAAAACTTCTGATTTTGTAGTAAATAGCGAGGGTGAAAGGATCACGACAATGGAGCCATAAAACTGAAAACTTAACAAACTTTTTTGCAAATATAGGTATTATCTTGCCAACAAATCCCATAACATCAATGGATTTTAAAACTCCCTATGCAGCATACAAGAACACCAACACCCTGTTCCTATATCCACACTTACCTGTACCTTATAAAATTAACAGCGAAATTAAAAACAAAATATTAATAGCAAAAGCATCTGATGACATTAGCAATACATCGCTTAACTCATTATTCATCATTGTAGTGTTTTACACACATTTTAATATTTCTCTTACTTTGCGAATTGTTCCCAAAATTAAACGGCAAATGCTTACCAATATCAAAGCAGGCGACAAACACGATATTTCTAACTATAGACCTCATTTCAATTCTTCCATCATTTCGAAACTTCTTGAAAAGGGTCGTCTATATTCGTATGTTATATGGCCTCCTTTTTCGATTAAACTTAAAAATATTATTTTCCTCAATTTGAATTTGAGAAAAAGATTTCTCCGGGACACGCACTTACTATAAAAGAGAGAAAAAGGGGATTCCATAGGAGTTGTTTTTTGCTACGTGCACTAGTTTAGATTGCAAATTAGGGGAGTGGGGAATTCCCCAATAGTAATTGAGTAACTGAGTAAGCTTGGTTTATTGCTTTAAAGATCAAAACATTGCAAGATCTGGGAATTCCCCCACAAAAATTATATATAAAGTGATGTGATTCAGGTTATTGTTTATGCATGATGCTGTTGTAATGTCTATTTTTCGACTGGGATCTTTGTGAAGTCAGTATTATTTGTGTTTTTGAGCTCAGGTTCTCTATGTCAGCAGTTGCCAATCAGCTATGCAGGCTGGTCTATAGCTAGTTTTAATCTACACTAATGGTAGACTAGCTTTCACACACAGGCAGGATTTATTATATATTTTAATCCATCTGAGCAGAGTGCTGTAATTATTCTACTGTCGTCTTTGAAGCCGAAAGTGCGGGGAATCAAAATAGGATTCCAAATTGTGGACAGATAGAAATCGTGGTGATTATCTGGAATTATACCGGATGTGAATATTGTCATCGAGGGACTTATGTAACCTGTCGTCTTGACTGCTGGACAAAAGTTTTTCAGGATGAGAAGATTCCAATGGAATATACCTGAGGATTTTATTAATTGTGACCCTTCCCCCCCCCTCCCTTGCATGCGTCATTTTGGAGTCTTCGTGTGAGGACATATTCTAGTTGAATGAGCAAACATTCTTGTGGCGATAATGGAACATTTTGTTTACAATAAGTATACAGGTAATCTTAAATATTGAGTGTGTAATTTTCATGTTAAGTTGTTTGGAATACCAAAGTCTTGAACCAAAATCAGTAAAGAATCATTACAACTGTTTATTAATATAAATTCAGATCTTTGTGAACAAGGGCCGTTAAGTGTTTGAAAGGTATTTATGACTTAGACGCCTACGAGAAGGCTAAACAGTATACATAACTTTATAACAAAATACAGTATTCATACACTATCATCAATTTGGCTTTAGGCCTAAACGATCTATGCATATGGCCATTAATGAAACTCATGCAAAATAGCTGAGAATATGGATAATAAACTCATACCATTGGTATATTTTTAGATCTTAGCAAGGCTTTCGGATATCATAAATCATGACATCCTTCTGTACAAGTTAAAATAAGTATGGTATCCGGGGTCTTGCCTAACAACTGGATAAGGAAACTAACCTATCCAATAAAAACAGCGGGTTTGTTTAATAACCCTCGTCGGAAACAGCAACCATTACTTGTGGAGTTCTTCAAGGCTCTATCCTTGGGCCCCTTTTGTTCCTCATATACATTAATGACCTTCCACTTTGTTCTGAAAACCCACACTTTATATTATTTGCAGAGAACATAAATATTTTTCACATCCCAATTCTAATAAACTTGAACAAATAGTAAATAAAGAACTTGATAATTGTTCAACTGGTTTAATTAACAAATTATCGCTGAATATAAAAAAGCCAACTATATGATTTTTAAAAATAAATTTTACTAAATAATAAGCCAGAAATTAAACTAGATGTTAAAATAAGCAATCTCAGATTCAGCAGTACTAACTACAAAATCCGGGTATCTTAATTTACCACAATTATCCTGATAGAATTCCCATACAGCCACATTTCCAAAATCATTGCTAGATATAACGGGTTATCCGCAAAGTTAGACATTTTCTTCTCACAGCCACTTCACACGTGCTATAGTACACTATTATATTACAGTATACTTGCTATGGAGCCATAGCTTGGGATGATGCTAATAACGGGGCTATGGACTCACTCTTTATTCTCCAGAAAAGAGTTATTAGAACATGTACTAACTCCCTGTGGCTGGCCCACACAGACCCTTTATTTTGGTTAATGATATTTATAAACTTCAGCTTGCCACATTCATGTATCAATACAACTGTAACCTTCTACCGGACGACCTTATTGATCAGGATTTTTTTAACTTTTATACTCATACTCACCATAATGAGACCAGGCAAACCCAAATATCCCGTGTAAAACCATTTAATACCGTACTTGCTAATAATACCCTGATGTTTCAAGGCCCTCTACTATGGGCCAATCTGCCTTCTTATATTAAAAACTCACAACTTTATCTTCCTTCAAACTTAATATGAAAAAGAGTCTCATCAATTCGTATAGTGCTGTCATCACTTCCTAATTTTCTGTTTGTTTTACTATGTTGTACCTCCTTATCCTTGGAATTTGACTGTCGGCTGTCTTTGTCTTTGTCCAATGTAATTTGTATCGTATTGTCTGTCCTGTTTTTGTTTTTGTTTTTGTCTTGATTTGTAATTTCTTTCTTTGTCTCTCTCTTGTCGTAGTAACACGTAAGTTAGGTGAGGTTACTGCATGACCTCGTTCATCACTATTTTCTAATTTAATTATATCCTATAAATGATAATCTGATTTCTATTGTGAAATCCATTTTTATTTGTACTGCAATTTCATATCTTGTATTTCATTGATTGATGTGATGATGTGATGAACAAAATAAATTTGATTTGATTTTGATCAAAGCAAAAAACAAACAAACAAACAATACTTGTATACTTATGGTTTGTGTGTGTATAAAATCAGCACAATTGCTTACACTTTTAAAACATCTGCTTTTGCAAAGACTAACCTAGTACCTGCCAACTAGAAACATTTAAAACACTAAAGAGGATTATTTATTCCTTTCCTGAAGACCATTTGACACAACTTGATATTAATATCAAAAGAATGTACCAAAAGTAAAGTCTCTGTCAACACACAATGTATTGAAATGATTTTAAAAGACTTGTTCAGAGTATTTTTACGATATTGTTAATATTTCACTTTCAATCATACTATAATATAGTCCCCGTTACTTCACCTGGTGATGTTGCTGTTACTCATGCGACTGAGGTTTCCCTGGCGTTTTCTTGGAGTGATATCCCCTGTGAGAATCGTGGTGCAATCATTACGAATTTTGTGTACAAGCTGAGTTCCAATTCGAGGATCATCACCGGAGAAACAACTTCTACATTTGTAACCATCCCAGTAGATTTCTGTGGTATCAACTGTTGCATAGATGAGGAATTTCATTTTGAAGTTGCGGCACGAAATACAGTCGGCTTGGGACCGTACAGCGAACCGATTGTTGCTCACGTCTTGGCAAACAGAGGTAGCGCAACCGATTGTTATGTATGTAAGCAAGATAAAGTACAAATGAAACTCTACATTATTCCCAGTATGTTCAAAATGAGAGAATAACTTAATCAGCTCATTAATAATTTACTAATTACACCTGGGGTTCCACTTTAGCATCAACAGTTAACTACAGGGTCGATGACAGTTGACGGTTGGATATACTTGGGGTTGATGATTTCTGAAGTGGTTTAATTGGTAAAGAGATGACATAGATGATAATCTTTCAAAAGAGGAATAAAATAAAATTAAATTTTGACTAAATAATTATATATTCTGTAAAGCCTTAAGTACCTAATAACCCCCATCAAGCTCTATCCCCTTATCCCGAAAAAAGTAGAGCTATATATATATATATTTTGTTTTGTAGAATGTCAATGCCATTATTAATAACTATTGTTTGTTTGCTTTTCTCATTTAAACTAAAAAAATCCTATCGTAATAAAGAAAGGTACTTTAACAATATGGCAAATATGAGGTATTTGTAACGTGTGAAGCCAGTTAGCTTATGCCTCAATACTGAAAAATATATTGAATTCATACAAGAATTGTTCTAAAGATATCAACTTCACAAGCCTTAAACACCAATCGACGTAGATGTCATTTATGTGCTGTAAATTTATAAGTTTCTCGCAACTATTTTACACGCGTATTACACACGCCGACTTTGTGCATTCTCGAGTTCAATTGCGACCGCAGGGTGCGCACGTTTATTACTGCAATAAAGATATGCCATCACTCGTATACGCCTGACGAAGTATTCAAATATATTGGATCAATACCTGGTAGGTTGATGCATCTATGAACTAAATTATGGTCCTATGTATGGTGGTATTTTAGCACTAGGTGCGCTCCAGGTGCGCTCGGGAGTCCAGGGTGCGCTTGGGTTTGATGCGACGTACTTAACTAGAAAAATCTCTTTTCTACTCTCTTTTCTACTCTTTTACGGAATAAACGTTAATAATATAATGCAGTTTATTCCGTTATAAGACAAGAATCCAACTTTTTGTGCTAAAATACCACCATAAAAACCCGATCGCACCCGAGCTCACTATCGCAACCCGATCGCACCCCAAGCGCACCCCGAGCGCACCTAGAGCACACCTAGAGCGCACCTAAGGCGCACCTAGAGCGGACTTTTTGTGCTAAAATACCACCATACCTATGGCAAACACGCACGCGGTAGTTGTTGACCACCATGCTCAAGAAGTAGGTCTCCTTCACTAACCTCAAAGGGCAGTTACTGGTTTTTCTGATCTTTTTGGACATAAAATTGTTCCCTCTCATCTGAAAAAATAATGATTTTTTTAAAATTATTTTTAAAAGAAGCAGGAGTAAGATTCGCATCCAAGACCATTGCATCATGAGATCAGCTACCAAACCACAAGACCTACGAGGATTGGTGTGCCAGATTTTCAATTCTAATCCTTGATAACATTTACGGAATAAATCGATGCTGCCATTGGATCAGCACTCAATTTAATGAATAGCTCTGGAACGGTTGCAGAAATTATACTCCAGAAGCATAAGTGGTGGTCAAATTCTCACCACTTGCTGGCAAATACCCCTACTAGTCCATGAGCCAGTTTCTGTACGGGCCTTAAAATTCGAGTTTGTTGCACCCACCCGGTGATTAATTTTCCAATATATCACCTTGAAGGGGGTGTCCCACTGACAAGGATTAGGTATGTTTCCGCCCCAAAAAGTTGCACATTAGCGCGTACTTCCTATTTCAAAATGGCCATCATTGATTTATGAAAAACTGCCATTGTATTTTCATTATAGATAAGGCTTTTATCTAGGACTAAGCGAAATTAAGTTCTACCTTCCTGAAGTGCAATGGGCTCCCGGGGGGATCACTTACATACATTCCCATGTAGTCATCCTCGAGCAGGACCTTTTAGATCTGACACTAAACACGGATATCGTTCCTTCAATCAGACTACCCTTATCACGGATAAACCCAAAAGGCATACCCTTATTAGAGAGTAACTAAATGGTAACCCTAAACATTATTGATGGGCACAAGGCATGCTCAAACGTGGACTCAAACTTCTGTGAAGATTAAGTTTTCAATTTCTGTCTCTCACAAAGAGAAAATAGCTATCCTCAGGGACGGATCTAGCCCCTTTCAGAGGAGTAGGCGACCAGTTGAAAAGAAATGGACGATATGGCCGCGAAGGGTAGGTGTGGAAGGGGATGCCCCTTCCCCCGCATAGCAAAAACAGTCGAAACCCTTGCAATATTCACTTTTCAAAAGCACATTTTCATGTCAACTTGATGGGAACAATTTGAAATTTGTAAGTGATTCACTGTTATAATGCTTTGTTTTGAGAAGTACCACTTTTTCGACCCTGACCCCCTTTAAATTCAGTGGAGTTCGCCCACATACCGTCCAATTACCTCCAATCACAAAAGGAGTCGTCATTTCTCAAAGATGGCCCGGCCCTGCACTGAAATCAGTTCTCTATGATAAACCGCGCGTAGCGCGTAAAATTTTGCAAATATCAGTTAGAGGATTTTTTCTACGAAAGTGTCATTGCATTGTCGCTTTTAATTTTTTTCGGCAAGGAAGGAGCCGGATCCGCCATTGGCTACCCTAAACGCTGACTTGCGGAATGCGAAAATGATACCCTATATGGTCATTTCGCTTGCTTTTGTGACCCTTTTCGCGGTTCGTGCGGTCCGCGCCGCGGTGTGAAAAACCTACCCTTTCCCGCGTTTTTCTGCTCGCCGAAGACAACAAGTTTAGGAGGAGTGCCCCCCCCCCCGGGAGTGGGCTTAAACATTTAAGTGTCCAAGATGGCCGCTGGTAGGAGGCATGTTTTGCTAAATGTACTAAAATTGCGAAATAGATGAGGTAAGAATTCGAGTAATATTTTTAGAGCACCAAAAAGAGATTTAATGACATTTGTGTATTGCGGACATGATCATAACTCATGATGGTGGCGGTTATACCCGCTCCGGGGGTCATATATCAAGATGAAAAACACCCCTGCACATCTTTTTCGACATAATAAGACCCATAACGAAAACTATTGATAACATTTTCCCTCAATTTTCTCTCGTACTTCTGGATAATTGCAGACCACTCAACACTAGTTGACGCTGGGAAGGAAGCTGATCTAGACAGTAGAGAGAGAGAAGGAGCCTGTGGTACAAGTCAGAAACAAAGATAGCACTTGGTGTGCTCGAAAGAAACTTAGGTCACCATATTTAATGATTCCTTCTACATATAGACATTTTTTCACTTAATAATAATAATAATACACATTTTTGAAAGACGCATTAAATACCACAAGGAATCCCTATGCGCCTTACAAAAGCGGGAATAACAAGGCCCGAAATTAAACACCATCTTAAAAATACCATACAGGTGCAACATGATACAATTTTAAAAACCTATATAATTATAGCTACAGTAAAAATATAGAAGTACAGATGGAACATGATACAATTTTAAAAACCTATAATTACTAAAATGCCTTATAGCTACAATAAAATTAATGAAGTACACACAGCAAGAACAAATCAGTGATTAGCAAAATACTCAGAAAACAGGTAAGTCTTGAGGCGACATTTAAACTGATTAACAGTGGAAGCAGAACGAATGGTCTGCGGAAGTGCATTCCAAAGTTTTGGGGCAGCAAACGAAAAGGATCTTTGGCCATACGAATATGTCTGGGCATCACGAGGAGGATTGAGCAAATTTGAACCAGAAGAACGTAAATTACGAGCCGGAGTGTATTTTGTGAGAATCTCTGATAAATAAACAGGAGCAAGTCCGTTTAAGCATTTATATGTGATAAGAAGCACCCTGAACTGGATACGCTTGGCAATAGGAAGCCAGTGTAGCTCAAATAACATAGACTCAACATTGTTGATTTTCTTCAAAGTCAGTCTGGCAGCGGAGGTTTGTATACGCTGAAGTTTATTGATTTGGTATTGCGGCAAAGCATAGAGAAGACAGTTGCAGTAGTCCAATTTTGATGTGACGAATGCATGCATGAGCCGTTCAGTTGTCTTGAGATCAAGGTATTTACGTATTTGACCTATTTTATAAATGCCCAAGGAAGCCGTGCGGCAGACATTACTAACATGACTGTTCATGGATAACTTATCGTCCAACACAACACCAAGATTGCGAGCATCAGATTTTAACGTGACTGGAGACGATCCGATGTTGACAGTCTGCATGGGAGTAGAAGGAATTAAGCGTGAGGAGAAGAACGTCTTGCTATCATTAAATTTTAGCTTATTTCTTCATAAGCATATTTTTTATTTTTACTGGGAAACACCTATGACGTTACTGAGTAGTCCTTAAATACAGTCCACACCCATTTATTTTGATGTTATTGTATTAGGTTGATAAGAGTTGTTGTTTTCATATGAACTATTATGGAGTCCGTTTAAACTACGTTATATGACCCAAGTAGTAACCAGCTATAGTAACGGCACTCTGTAGGACAAGTCAATACCCCGCTTTAATATTTTTTTACATCTTGGAAATGATTTAGGGTCATTATTAGAAAGTGTTGTTTTTAACGTCGAAATAATGGGTAGGGCTGCATTCCTTCCTAATTTACATACCCTAGAGCAAATATAATCACCGCCATCTTTAAAAGCAAGCCTGTACTTAAAATATAAATGCCATAAATTCTTTTTGGAGCTCCCAAAATATCACCCAGGTTCTTATTTCAACAATTTGCCATTTTAAGTTCATCTAGCAAATATGCCTCCTTGCGGCCGCCATCTTGGACTCTAGGATGTTTAAGCCCCCATCAGGCAGTTAAAACATGTGTTTGTGTAGTCGTGGATAATTGTTTTGTCTGTAATGAAAATTTAAATGGCGGTTTTACATAAAACAATGGCAGCCATTTTGAAATGGGCAGTGCACGCTAACGTGCAGCTTTTCGGGGCGGAAACATACCTCATCTTAGTCAAGGCGATATATGGGGAAATTAATCACTAATTGGGTGCAACGAACGAAAAATCTGATGATGGCAGCTTTTGGACTATACTAGGATACTGACAAAAAGCTGGGTGTGAGGAGTAGTTCTTACGGAATTGACTTCGAAAATGCTTTTACGGGTATTTCAATAGAAATTCCACACCACGTGGTAAAAAAATCATGTATGGATTATCAATGTAATATTTTAAATATCATTGAAAATTTCACTTGCTTTTTATTTCTTAGTGGCATTTGAATCAGATTTATTATTTGGTGGAATAACATCGCGTCAAGTCGAAGTTTCCTGGCATCTTGGTAAATGTTCCCCGATTCAGTATCACGTGGAATACCGAATTATTAACAGAGACCAATGCAACGCACCATCGACTGACGATTTGAAGTCACGAACTATATCTGGACCTCCACTGGTAATAAGCGATCTTGTACCTCACTCCACCTACACAATCTCTGTTACTGGAATGGTTTCTGATGAAGATAGTGTCACTAAAACAACCGAATTCAATACTGCTTCTGAAGGTGAGATTATGTTAGTCTTACCTTTTCTTATTTCTTGCTCGCTCCATCTTGTTTTGTATTACCTTTACGTTATCTGTTTGTCTTCCTGTCCTATTTTCCATACTGTCCTCATATAATTTCTCGTATAACTTACGCAAGTCACATTATACATTTCCACATATTACACTTAAAATTCAAATAAGGTGTAAGAGCATGTTAAACTTGTAATACCTAGTACTGTAGCCATCGTCATTTTTTTCTATATTCTCTTCTCATGTTTATTTATGCTGAAATCGTATAAATTGTATATAAGAATTATAATAATTCGATGAATACTTGTTCAAATTACAATCTGACAATAATGAGAATTTACAATACAATGCAATGCAAATCTGTTCCACTTTTAAATCCGATTCAAATTCTGGTTATGATGAAATTAAGCTCGACATTGTTAAAGCGGATATTAATTTAAACAACGTAACTTTAGTATACGTTTTCTTCTAGGGTCGGTATCCGGTATTGGTCAAGATCAATTTCAAATTGCTATAAAATTAATCTCTTTAATAACTAACGTCCTATTTCTGTTTCCCTATTTTTTTTCACAAAGACTTCATAGTTTTCTCGATACAATCAATTTACAGCATAATAGGTCAGGTTTTTTTTTTTTTGTTTGGGGGTGTTTGTAAGAATAATTTTCACGCTTCCTACTAATGGCCATTCTTGTGTAGAGCTTACATAAATGTAATCTGATCTTGAATATAGACACGTACCCTCTATGTTTATTTGTGGCCCTTTTCGAAGTATTTGACACGATCATCCCTAAGTTACTTTTCGATAAGCTTCACCATATGGTATTAGTGGAATGCCTTCGAGTGTTTTAAGAGTTTGGGGGGCCAAACTGGCAGAAACGTCAATTTTAAGTATATAATAATTATATCACCCATGTGTTTCCGTTCAGTGTGGCGGTTCCACAAGGAATGTTATATTATTAATTGATTATTTGTTTAGTATGTAATGTATATGGGAGTCAACATCTTTGAAATCTGTCTCCCTTTTGTGGTTTTGTCCCCCTCCATCCCGGTGTATTTCCTTTATCATATATTATTGTTTCTGCTGGAAAATAAACTGAAACATGTCGTTAATCCGCCATACTGGGTCATCCTCATTTCTCCCTTCTTTCAGTGATTGTTCTTTCAGAAATATCGCATTAAAACTAATTTAAACTTCGACAATTTTCCCCCTCCCAACTTTCACCCCAAGTGGAGCGCCAGTACGCGTAGTGTCAGTGCGCCGGCAACGACTACGAGTCTTGCTTTTTCCTTGGGGGATGAGGGTTCCTTTGTGGTGGGCCGCCATGGAAAAATCAACCAATACTTGTACGACTTTCTTATACTTCCAGCGCCAATAGGAATCAATGCTTTACTGATGCAACGTCAGTTTGTGATCACTGGATTCTTAACTCCAAACACCGAGATGAGTTCAGGTAGCGGGGTGACATCAGCTGGACCGGGCCATATAGTGGATTCGATACACGCCACTACTCCGATGGAAGTCAATTGGTAAGTAATTGGTAAGTGTATGTCTTGAGAAAATGACAATTTGCACCGCATTTTACTTAAGAACTCGGAAGCAAACTAAAAACCGTTAACTTTTATGTAGATGACCGTTTGACATATGACCGATTTTTTGTCTTATTATCTCCATAACACATACGTTTTCAGCATCATCTTTCATTCGGCTGCCGCGCAGGCGAATTATTACAAACTATATGTTTTCAATCCTTTTAACAGACAACACTTTGTTACTTTTACAGCAAATCCAAGCATTTTGTTCATTTTGAAAACCCTGTATATGAATTTTCCCTCCTGGATTCCGCCACAATGTCATCTGGCACCCTCTAAATTTTTGTTAATTAACCTTCATAGAAGACAAATCCACTGAGAATTAATGATGCTCTGCTCTCCACGGTCACGGAAGTACTCCAAATGACCCAACTAAACTTCAATTAATTAGCGGTTCATTAGATAGAGCACACTCCAATGACTTTAATTTCGTAAGAAGATCAAGTCCGTTGCATACTCAAGTACAAACACCTTGTTTTACAGCTCAGTTTCTATTCAAATTTAGCTGCAAGGTATCCTTCAAACTTAACCTTTTGACTTCTTATTTTTTCAAATCCTGGATATCGCTTTTGGTTACCAACCATTCATTCCAGTAGCGTGTGATTTTTGGGACAAAACCTTTAGAGATCCTACACCACTACCTTACGGCTCCGTAACGCTAAAAAATCTTGGGTGCACAGTGCACTGCTTTCTTGCGTTGGTAAATCTAAAAACACTGCTTTAAAGTTTTGAAAATGTCACCGTAATAAAAGTGTATAATTTCATGTATTAAAAAAAAAGTATGGTACCTGGCATGTTTTTTGTAATAGAATGCCATTTTTTGACAGCAAATTTTGAGTCCAATTACTGCGCGTTTTCATCCATTTCTCATATAATTGCACACTATTAGCCGCATCCCGTGATAGGCTTTTCATGCACTTTACGTTTAGTGCTTCATAAACTAAACATTCTGGTCCCTTTAATGTTTTAAAATGGTTGTCATTGGTGAATGACATGAGATATAAGGCCCTGCCGGTGTCTTGTATCTCCTGGTTTTCTTGCACGTCGAGGAACTCGACTGTATTTTTCTTCTGTAAGGGTTTCTGTTTTTTCTTTCTGTCAACTTCCGTAGAACTTCAATTTGCTCGTTCTGTTTACCTACTTTCATCACTTTTGACGGACTTGGCCATATATCAATGACCATAACCGCATATGTAACCGGACTGGTTTGGGGCAAGTCAAGTAAAGGTCATAGGAAGCAAATTCTTTTTTTCACAAAATTGCTACTCGTACATATTGTGTTTGCATGATAACATACTATGCATAGAGCAGCATGGCGGTCAAGTCATTAAGGGGGCCATATCCGTCTGAGTTTAATAAGGCTAGCGCGAAGCGAAGCTCTTATAGACTACGCGGATACACGTATTGAAAGTATTAAAATACCGACCCTCATTTGATCCCCTATTTCGTTTTCCATTAACTCCTACGGAATAAAAATCGACGGAACTTGGCAACTTTTACATTGTAATTTATTTTTAGTCCCGATTTACAAGGAATTATTTTAATTCTTCCATTCTGTTGGATGATTTTGTTTTCTCGAAATTTAGTTTATGTACTTGTTTTCTAACATTAACCCTATAATAATGTTGTGCTGATTTTTTAAAAATTATGATTGGGAATAATTTAATACGATAAATAAATATGTTCAAATAAAACTTCAAACCAATATTTTTCAGGGGATTGCGGCCAGATCCGAATTTTTAGACGTTCCATTGGTTTAACACAGGCTGGTTAACACGTAAAAGCGAATCTTGGGAAAATTCTGATTTTTTTTATTTGGTCAGGGCTGGTTGGATTACGGCAAACAACATTTTTTGGACCAAGCTGTCATTCGGCTAGAAGTAGCAAGAATAAATGACTAAACCGGGGCGACACTATCTGCTGGATTGGGCATTGGGAGTTCCAAACGCAGGGACACGTACATTGTCCAAACGTAATGGATGGAATTCTTGCGTGCATTTTGGGAAATATTACAAATGAAATTGTATCTGAGCGCTCGCTCGTAAGGTCTACGGCGCATATTATATCTTCAATACCAAGGTAGCAGATTGATGCTACTTGCACAGATGAATGTTATAAATTCCATACAAGTCAACTGAGGTCATTACGGCATTCAGAGTCAAGGGATCAAAGGTTAAGTTTTCAAGTGATTATTCCTGAAGCACCAAAACATGCCAAAACGTCTCACCATTAATCCTAGGATTTTCACCCCTATTAGTGCCCGGTTAGAGTCCATGGAACCCCCAAGGAAATTACTTTCCCGAAGGAATTATTCCATATGACAGTCATAAGACACATCAAATCACAATAAATATGAATTTATTATTTGGGCTGTAAATTAGGGTCAAACATTGTTTCAAAACACTCAAATTAGGCAAAGAACGAAACAATTCAAATGACTTTGCGCATACCTTACACTTTGAACCTTTATGTGTATCTCCTCTAGAAGACCTTATTCCTTATTTTTTATGGGTGGTGCAAATACCACGTCACTTTCCCAACGAGTATTGTACGAACGGTTTGTCAATGGTCACTAAGTTTTTAAGACTGCAATACATTCCCTTACAGATCTTCGACAAAGGTTCTTTTTCTAGCATTACCATATACGAGATTGATGGGGTCCAACCATTATGTGATCTTAAATACGTGAGCGGGGTTCTGACCTTGTTCGACGATTCCTAAGAAACATGTATTTTATATAATAACACTCTTGAGTTCTGATAAAGTGATCCTTTTATCAATACCTATCGTGATCAACTTGTTTCATTGGTGCCACTTGCTTACAACGACTGTGCATTTGCTAAGGGCTGGGATGGCGCTTTGTCTATATGAACAGATTTAAGACACTATCAGTGTTTGAAAATATTGTGAAATTTGCAGAATGCTTCAAAGTGAAGGATAAATCTTGTAGAATTTTCATAAGTGACCTTTTCCAGCTGTAGACTTGACAGAATAGGAAGAATACGGCAGTGTTTCAAGATACGAGTCTCCATTCAATTACGTGTTGTAGTAAGTGTCCGTTCGGGCAGTAATGACTCAAATCTCCGATTCTGTCCTCTTTAGGTTGCTTCTGGTCTTATCATTTGCAGGGTATGTTAGGATACCTGTACTTGTTACATACATGCAAAAATCTGATTTGTTATGATTTTTTCGATTTGCTGATTTAGCAAATCACTGATAGTGTCTTTAAAATACGATCGATATATTTCCGATCTCATCAAGAGCCTCGAATTAATTTCAAAGCTTGTAAAATTTTTGTCATTTTTAGATCTACCAAAACCACATTGGCAACGTAAAAACACACCAAGTTTTAAAAAGAGTACGAGCTATATAAAGTTAAGGCGCACCAGGTATACCCAAGTGCGTCTGCCCCATTGGCAACTTGGTCCCATTTCTTCCATTCCGAATTCCTTTGTTGAGAACGTTCGCGATATTTCATTAAAGGAACCATCATCATTAGACCAAATTGTTGAATTAAATAAATCCAACTGCATTTGTTCTTGTATAAGGTTATATTGGTAGTTGAGTTTGGAATTAGTATCCCTATTTCTTGTGTAAAGAGCGTCTTGTTCTGACTTGAATACTTTTCAAGTAGATATTGCTTAGTGTTGTTTTTGTTTTTTTTTACTTGATTTCTTGTTGTTGGAAATGTTTTCAATATGCAATAAAGCCCAAACTCGTTGTAACATCATCACACGCAGCGCAATTGTCTTCCCAATGAAAATGTGTTCCGACGGATCTGCAGTCAACTGCTCTATAAGGTATGTTGGTTATGAGTTCTGTGATAGAGCCCAACTCACGTTGCTCCTGGGTAGGTTTTTGTATCAGTCTTTCTGTGAGATACCCTGCAGGAAGAAGAGTACCAAAGAACATAGGAAGGTCCCGCTGCTCTGGTTGCCTCACATGAAGAGGGGTTGTGGTTGTTTTGAACTCGGAATTATTGCATCAGCACCTCTAGCATGAAAACTATAAATAATATTTGGGCTGTATGGAGGTTGATGATGGGAATACGGACATTTTCTTTTGCATTGCAGAAGAAATGGGACCAAGTTTGCCAATGGGTCAGACGCACTTGAGTATACTTGGTGCTCTCTTTACATTTATTAAATTTATATGGCTCGTACTCTTTTTATATCTTGGTGTTTGTTTTACGTTGCCACGTGGTTTTTTGGGTAATTTCCTTTATTTTATGTGAACATCAAATAGCTATCAAAATTGAGATTTTATATAAATTTATTATACTTTTGCGTTTTTTTGACATTTATATCTCTATCTTCAGTTACTGAGATATTCATATTTTAAAGTGTTTGCAATTTTAGGCCTTTTTCACACAAAAAAATAAATTGAATAGGGCATAAAATTGTGGAAATGTATTTGTGTTCCTTTTTGTGATAGACTGATATGCATTTAGTAAGACGTATTTTAATTTCTACGATATGCTTATTATAGGCGGGCGACATACTGCGTGGTGGAATTGATAAGTATCGCGGTATTGGATTTCGCAGGATAAGGTGCGGAAGTGTTATATTAGAATTTGATGTCGAAGTTGCCGAAACTTCCACAGCAACTATTACTGACGTGTGGAGGGCGTTTTTGACAGCTGGAGGATCTGATGGTAATATTGGTGATCGGCTGTTCATAACACTTTCTGATACATCTGTCCCAGGTAAGTGAAGATAACATCACATTTACACCACAGTTTATGATTTGGTCAAACTTAATATTAAAAACAAAAATATCCAAGACAATGATAATAAATGTTAATGTATATTTTGTTAAATGTGTGGGGCGCACCTTCTTTCCCCATTCTTCTTAAACCATGCATAAGTACGAGAACGTGTGAGAATTGAAGTGCAATTTCCCCTTAAGGTAGGGGTCCGCTCCGTGTTTTTTTTTTCAAAAGTGCAGTTGAGGGACGTAAGGAATATAAAATAGAAACTAGGCATCGATTGTGCTTTAGAAAGCACGAGTATATCATGCGGTGGCGATTTGCTGACCACTGACGAACTTTGACCCCAGTCTGTATATACCACATACGGGCCTTAGGGTAGTGTTTCTTCTGGCCAACTCTAGTGATTATAGCAAGTGATTTGTGGCGCTACAAGGAATTTATAGATTTTCAAAGAATGCCCCTTTAATTGGCCCACGTGACCTTTGACCCAATCTGTCTACACCCCATATGAGCCTTGGGTCAGGAGTTCTTCTGACCAAGACTGGTGATTATAGCAATTAATTTGTGCCAGAAACAACAAAAAGGAGGGTAAGCGCGACATGACCTGTAATGACTCCTGCGTGACCTTTGACCCAATCTGTGAGCACCCCATATGAGGGCTTGCATCAGCGGTTCTTCTGAACAAGTCTTGTGATTGTAGCAATTGATTTATGGCAGAACAGCAAAAAGGAAGGTAAGAGCGACTGACCTTTAATGACCCCTGCGTAACCTTTGACCCAAATCTGTGTACACCCCATATGGGCCTTGGGTCAGCGGTTCTTCTGGCCAAGTCTAGTGATTATAGTAATTGATTTGTGCCAGAAACAACAAAAAGGAGGGTAAGAGCGACTGACCTGTAATGACCCCTGCGTGACCTTTGACCCCAATTTTTTACACGCCCCATACGGGGCTTGCGTCAGCAGTTATTCTGACGAAAACTGGTGATTACAGCAGTTGATTTGTGGCATAAACAGCAAAAAGGAGGGTTAGCGCGACATGACATGTAATGACCCCTACGTGACCTTTGACCCAATCTGTGAACATCTCATATGGACCTTGGGTCAGCGGTTCTTCTGACCAACTCTAGTGATTATAGCAATTGATTTGTGGCAGAACAGCAAAAAGAGGGTAAGAGCGACTGACCTGTAATGACCCCTGCGTGACCTTTGACCCAAATCTGTGGACATCCTATATGGCACTTAGGTCAAGGGTTATTCTGAAGAAGTCTGGTTCAGATCAAGCCAACCGTGTAACACTAGTAGCATTTTGAAATATTAAGAGGGGTTAGAGAGACTGCTCCTTTTTGACCTCTATATGTGAATATATATATATATATATTATATATATATATATCTATATATATATATATATATATATATAATATATATATATATATATATACAGGGTGTCTCAGAAAGAACGTTACCCTCCAGAAACGGCCATTTTTGCTTACTTAATCAATTCTTATCTTCATTTTAGTTTTATATTATGAAAGTATGTACTCTTTTGAATATTTGGTGAAAACAAGAAAGAAAACGGTGAAAAAATAACCAAACAATGACTATTCCCTAAAAATGATGCAAACCTTCTTTGTCCACGGCTAGCATTAGCAGAGGAAACCATGGATCCAAATATCCCCAACATAAAAATGTTTAAGACCCTTCTGGACAATAATACTCTCAAATTCCAAGGTTCATTGCTGGTTCTAGAGTTCATTGTTCAGTTCTCTACGCACTGCAGCATTATTTACAGCTGATTTGTCCTGTTCTTTGACGACCATATCTCTCCCCTTTTTAGAGTCTTGCCATGCTCCAGAATTTGTTCTGTTCCCCTTGATTGCCATCTTACTGGGAACCCTACTTTGAGGGAAATCTTTACCCATTCACGATGAACGATGGTCCTTTAACCCAAGAGCAGTTCCGTAGAATATGTCATTGTGGAGTCACGCCCAATCCATTATTTGAAAGTGCGCTTTAACAAAATTCATATTTGCATTATGAAGAGAGACGGGTGAAGGGATTTAGGTTACTTCATTCTGAAGAACATGTTTTAGGTGCTTTTTAGGCATTACATTAATTAAATCTGAGGACTTACGTGTACTCAAATCCATAAGAATTACAATGTACATGTTTCTCCGCTATTGATAGCCGTGGACAAAGTAGGTTTGCATCATTTTTAGGGAAATAGTCATTGTTTGGTTATTTTGTCACCGTTTTCTTTCTTGTTTTCACCATATGTTAAAAAAAAGTACATATTTTCATAATATAAAGCCAAAACAAGGATAAGAATTGATAAGTAAGCAAAAATGGCCGTTTCTGGAGGGTAACGTTCTTTCTGAGACACCCTGTACAGGTCAAAATTAATAAGTCCCCCCCCCCCCGACAAAGGTATATTTTTCTGAAAAAGTTAGGCTCTTTAACCTGTTACAAAAATTTAAAATGTACACTGCAATGTTACACCTTTAATGTGCAAAAAATCACACAACAGTTAATCTTCTCCCTGAAATGAGTTCATTTTTTTAAATTTGATGACGAATTAAAAAATGACACTTTTGTGCATTGGGATTTTACAATAGAGAAAATCCCGGAGAGAAGTACCAACATGTCTAGTACAAAACAGGAATACCACAGACACTTGATTTTGGTGCCAATGGATAGCTATCGTTATCTGCTTTCCATTGCTACCAAAATGAGTACCATCATGCCTAGAATTACGTCAGAATGACGTTATAAAGTCCACATGTCAGCAAAACTGTCAATTTCCATACACAGTGTAGAATTGGGGGACATTTTACAATGTGTACTACCATTGCAGGGAGAAGGTTAACTTTTGTGTGATTTTTTTTGCACATTAAATGTGTAACATTGCAGTGTACATTTTCCATTTTTGTAACAGGTTAAAGAGCCTAACTTTTCCAGAAAAATGTACCTTTTTCAGGGGGGACTTATTAATTTTGACCTGTTTAGATAGCTAGGTAGGCAGTGGGGATGCAGGGGAGCATACAGACAGACATACATATAACCAGACATACAGAGAGTCACAGATACATAGATATATGCATATGATACAAACACATATAATAAAACAAAACTGTATGCAACATGAGAAAATGAGAAACTATGATATTGTTTATCTCTGCCCTTAAATTTCAATTCAATAGCCGTATGTGCTGATTCACTGTGCCTTGCGGGTGACGTATGTACGACTGATATTTCAAACGGAGTCAACATATGCAGGTAAGAAATTGAATATCTAGAAATAACAATAATTTCAAGCGAAACGTAATATTAAAGAAACAACTAAAGTATTCGTCTGCTTGTACACAACCCAAAGATATACAATTTGCTCTCCCCCCCCCCCCCGATCTTCCGTTAGGTCACATTGACCGGAAATGTAAAAAGATCAAGGCACTTTGTGCGGTCAATAGTTAGGATTGTCCCATTTGTGAAATGCCTATAAGTCAAGGTTCCATTTTGTTACTTGAAAGTTACCGCATTGACTCTGCCATGTTGGAAAGCATATACTTAGGCACCGAAATTGGTTCATATCCTCACAATTGACCCTTCCGATAGTACGTTGACATTTTCACATATCCCGTCAACGTGACTTAAAGGTGCGTATTCTGATCGTCTTTGGGACCCCCCCCCCCCCATATTTTACTCGGAAGTGGAAGCGATTTTGATATCAGATGAAGACTGTATTTTTCTCATTGTTCCCTCCTGATTTGAGTCTCAAAACCATTTCATTCTCAGATATATACAAAAAACCCGACGAATTAATGGTTAAACATCAATATATAGCACAGTATTGATCGGGCGTTTTGCAATGTGTCATTATTGCTTCTGTCTACCGTCAAAACCGCAAGCCTGTTGTTCCCACGGTACTTGATGGGCGTAGTGCGTGCCAGGATCTCATATCAAGTAGAGAACACAATAGACATAAATCTGAACAAGCACCTTTAAAGGAGATCAGAGCGCAAAATGGCAAAATGGGTGTATTGTAGAGTAATGGATTTTTGAAGCAGAAATACAAAAACGTTTTTGAGAAAATCGCGTTCACCTAATTAACGTTGCAGAGATAGTACACATCAATATGCAAAGTTCAAATGATTAAATTCAACTTTTAAATGTATGTTAATTGTAAATGTATGTTATTGCGTATTAATACTTGATAAATGACGGGATAAATTAAGAGAAAATCCAATGACCAAGTCAACCGTCCATTATGAAATCAAATAAAATACGATATTTGCCGATTTGTAGTACAACACTAGGAAGGGATGTTGAATTTTCATATACTTTTTTGCATTGTCAGCACCCGTTACCAATCGGCGATATTTCGAACATTTCTCATATCGAATAACGTCACCTCAATTGGCGTGTTAATGTTTTTTTCACAGACTTTGAAGGATGTTGAGTTCTTGATCAAGTCGGCAATTAGAACTGTCAATATTTAGAAAATTCCTGTACTAAAAATGTCATATAATTTTATTATTATTATTTATATATTTTGTTTGTGTTGGAATATCTTTTAATCAATTGGTTTTAACTTTTATGAGTATTTAAAATACTAGTCATAAGAAATTCAAACTGAATGTATACACAACACCAAAGGCGCCTATTCCCAACATCCGTCAAAAACGGGATTTAAAACTTTGAAACTTAGTAAACTTGTTTAAGTTGATATGTACTTTCCTTTTGGCTAAATTTTGTAAAAATTAAAAAAATCGACCCGTTCCTGTATTAATATGCACAGACCTTTTTTATCAGCTTGTGTGACCAGACTAATTATTATGGTACAACTTTTTTTAAAAAGATTGAAGAATTGTTTTTAAATTTCGACCCAAGTTGAACCCATTTTGACGCCTACCAAAACATGACCTGCATTTTAAAGAGGGACCCCTTTTCCCAGTATCCTTCAGGCACCCCCCCCCAGCAGCCGCAAACCACTTTTAACACCTTAGTCATGAAATATTAAAAAAAAAAAAAAAAAAGAAAAGTTTTTTATTTACTTTCTATGAAATTAATGATTAATTTTTTGTTTGCATTCGTAGGTGCCCGTCAGAAGGCTCCGGTGGAAATGGCGATGAAGTTCCAACAGGAATAACAACTTGACAATAAATTTTGAATCCATTTTTACTTCATGAAATTCGTAAATTTCCTGAAAATGTATAATACATCAAATGTAGACTCTCTTCAATAAATAGACCAAACATAGTAAAAAATATGGCTACTCTTGGACGTGACCTTGAACCCGTTCACACCCAGTTCCAGGTTTTCGGCAATCGACGAAACTGGTCGAGACAGAGTCATTAGTCTCAAAGAAATTAGGCGAACAATTGCCCATTATTACTACTGAGTTAAATCAACACAGGGGCAGACCGTGCATTCGCTTCAGTTTAGAGATTGTGAGGGGCATGATTCGATCAAAATTATAATTTGAAAATGTTAGAAAATTCTACATTTGGATTTTTTAACTTCAATTGCATGATATGATAAAAGGAGAATGATAAACTTTGATAACTCTGCAATAGATCGGTTGTCAGATGAATGCGTTTGAATCTACTTTTTAATGTCAGTTATGACTGTATTGCACTGACATGGCTTTCTTGTTCATCATCACAGCCACTGCAAATCTGAATGGGAGTGAAGTTCCTTCTCAAGGAAAGGACATTGAGTGTTGGCACTCTTGAAACGTGTTGAAGTAGTAGTAACATAAGACTGCCTCAATTTTACTCATACCGTGTTTACAGACCCAAGAATTAGCAATGACTTATTTCACTTTTGAGTAAGATTAAGTCATAAATTAGCACTAAAATAGATTTATAATTAGTCTAAGAATATTATATTTAACTAAACTGTTGGTGCATAAACTGTGTGTGTGTGTTGAAGCAAAAATAAACAGAAGATCTCAAGAAGAAGGAAGAAAACAGAAAACCAGAGAAGCGTCTCGAACCTTAGTGATTTCAAAGGAACGGTTTGGAAGTTCGGAGTTAACTCAGTCCAGAGCCCACTGACCAGACCAGGTTTCACTGATGAGAATATGGGTGGCGCCACTGCTGCATAAGTACACAGTCAGTTTTGAGTAGTGCTATGAGATCCCTAAATATATTACAGTACATGGCAATTCCAGAATTATGATTGTAATGGACTATATTAGCACATGTGACTCATGTAGGAGGGGATCAGATCCTTCTAGTTATTGTTTGAGAGGATAATTAAAGCTCTGGTGATGAGAAAAGATGAGTCAGAGTATCACAACTTTCTCCAGTATTAAGAAGAATTTTCTTAACATCGTGCGCCAAGGTAGTAAGCAGAGTTCCAAGTTGGACGTGCAGTAATCACAGTCAAGTTACAGTGTCTTCCGTTGTGGACATTGTCATAGTTGTAACAGCTCCAACAGTTTTCGTACGATTGTGTAGCCGTGTTCGGTTTCCGTATTTCGTGGCCTCTGCGTTATCCAAGGATTAAACAAGCTACAGCCCTTTTGGACTTTATAGATAGTCGACCTCCGAGCTTCGGAAGTCATTAGGAGCTGGTTTCCTTCAGTCCAAGGACAAGATCGTCCGTGGAAACGTCCCACTATAGGAAATTGGAGTTTTGCGCGGAATATTCGCCGGGACTCTTTGCAAGTCGGCATCTTATTGAATCTCGCTGCAGCCCGCTTCGCGGCACACACCAGGTAGTAAGTTTAGAATTCATAAATTAACAAACTTATTATAGATTAATCTTGGATTATTGATACCTAATCCTCCCGATGTTTTGAGATGAGATTGATTTTGAGACCACACAATTTAAAATAAATAACTTGTTTTAAAAATTGTAATCAAGTTCAACCAGGTCTTGTCTAGTTATAAGGGTTGAATCGTAGTTTGAGGTGGTTTTGGCCTTGGTCAAGGTGTTTTGACCGTAACAAAATGCATGGCACTCTCTTTAGAACGGATTAGAAAGAATTTACTCTTCGGCATTTGGACATTTGGAGAGTTTTTTAGCGAATTAAATAGCCAGATCATTCTATGAATGTTGTTTTTGTTTGGAGTACTAACCAACGAAAAACCTTTGTCTTTATAGACGTATTGTTACAGATCAATTAAATTGTAGCATTTAGTGCGTATGGGGCAGTCATCGCCATTTCTGGCCATAGCAGCCTGTGTTTTATATTGCAGCAGATCACTTAAACAAGCCAAACTTTGCTCTATTGGCCATCGACAACAACAGCATGCCCATTCAAAATGCTCTATTTTGCTATTGGGTAGATCCTGGTTCACTTTATGGAATTATCAGGGTCGTAGAGCTGCCATCGTTACCCCTACAGTATGGAAGAAGAATAATATCGATTTTGTGATTCCAGTTACAGCTAACAGACATTGATATTCAATGTTTGTGTGCATGTGTTTGCTTGTTTTTGTTTGTTTGTTTTTGTTTAGTTGGGGTTTTTGTTTCTTTGGGTGTGGGTGTGTTGTTTGTTTGGTTTTATTTCTTGTTAATTGTTTCGATAAGTTAGATCATCATTAATAATGAAGGAAACCATTAATTGTAGAAAAATGTAACAGTGACTACCACTTCAAGAAGAAACCAATTGTCGACTGAAACCATTTTTCTGGTTTTCAACCTGAAGTTTTTTAAAAACATGTATATGTAAATAATGGTGAGGGTGAATTAATGCATTTATAACGTCTAAATATGATTGTAACAGATATATAGCCTATATATTATTTAGCATATTTGTATGCATTAAACGTAGACGGTTTAGCGATATAACGTCATTTGAAGAAAATGTGACGGCTCCGTGATTTTTTTCAAGAGTGCTTTTAGTAGATTTCAAAGTGAGATTCCGTGCATATTCCGATAGGGAGGTATCGATATGGGATTGCAATCACCGGCCATGCGGAGGACAAGGCCTTATTGCCATCATTAAAACCTATTGGCCCGTTATTCTCAAAAACGATTGTTTAACGCTATTCACTGGTTTTTTTAAATCGCAATTTAAGCACCCGTTAAAATAAACGCAATTATCAAAGCATGGTACATTTAAAACGCTGTGTAAAGTTTGCCGAACATCGTTAAAGCATGTCTTAAACGTTGTTAAATTAGAATGGTCCGGGGGTATAGGGTGTAGTTAAGGCGTGTTTAACTTAACGCTTTCATCAAATACCTGATATTTTCAGCTCTACATGATACTCGTGGTTAGACCAGTTGTCTCCTTTATTTCTCTTATCTTTCTTTTCCGAGTTCTCAGTTGATTCTTCTCGTCCATTTTCCTTTGCTTCTATTTTTATGCTCGTGTGTATCTGTTATAGTATTGAATAATAGAAAAAGTGCGACACAGCGGCATAAACCAGTTTTAAATAGGCCCGGGGTTTTATCTCCATCACTGAACAATTCTAAAGCTCCTTGCGTAACGCGACATTCTTGAAATTTACCCGTGGGCTTCCTGCATAGCATTTACAACTACGGAAGTCATTATCTGTGACATTAAAATTTTCACACGCACGTAATACTATAGGCGAAGATACGTCACAGTTCGGTGGGTGATATTTATGGCGTTTAAATACAGTGGTTAGCTAAACGACTTGTTAAAATATTTAACTTGCGGTTTTTTAAACTGTGCGTCCAGCTAACCACAGTTTAGGCCTAACTACCGTTTATTTTAAACATCGTTTGAGAATACGGCCCATTGTGTCCATGGCACAAAGTTCCTGTATAGAATTGGCTTACTGGAATCTGATGCATTCAGATCTACAATGATCTGTTAATGATAGAATGACCATGGAAGAAAGAGATAAGAAGGAACCACAACGGCTTCCACAATGCGATTTTAATCTGTTTATCCATTCACCAGTACAAAAGGAAGGGTTTCAAAAACCACCCTTTGATCATGATCCCTCTGCCGCAATCGATGATAGGCGAGCAATCATTACTCCAGAATGTTTTGCAAACTCTATGTCCGAACACGTAAAAAGTGTAAAAATATTGCATATTACAACATGTTCCGGCGGTCTCCGGTGTGTATTTGTTGTTGTTTTCGTTATATAAGAAGTTAATGTACGTCGTTATGCGTTCAGCTTTACTGCCCAAGACTGCCCAGTGTGAAAAATAGAGGATGAAAGTTTGACTAAATTTGAAAGTTGGACCGGGGGCGTCTTGGATTTCGTTGGGCACCCATGCTCGTTCCAGGGGCTCTGAAAGTGACCTCTTACGGGACCAATTTTCAGTTAAAATATACCCGGCCCCTAATTGGACCAGCTTTGGTGAAATCATACGAGTTTTCAGTGAAAATATACACCTAACGGTACAGCAGTAATATGACATCCTTACTGTGCTTTTTAAAATATATTTTCCACTAGTATTATCCTGGGCAGTTATATAGATGGGCAGTCTCTTTTGAAATTACACTTATAGTGTATTATAAACATCTTTACTTGTATGCAAAATATTTGTATGCAAAATATTTTTTGATTAATATTGTAACAATTAATTTTTCACTGTGATGCATTATTTACATAATTATCATATTGTTTTTGCTCTAGGCCTATTCTATGATGAACAAATACAAATTGATTGAAGATTGAAGGTAATTTGCAGTGAGATTATACCCCTTGCGGGGCCTGTTCTCAATACATGAAAAAAGATACACATTTAAAATAGCCAACATACAAGAAAAATTACACTTGTACTACTGCAAGAAATAATACACATTTTAGTGTTATTTTGCTGATATGTTTAGGTTAATTTTTCCTATTTGTATCATTGAACCAGTCACAATCACAACTGAATTTGTACCCCCAGCGGGACTAGAACTTGATTAATTTGAATTTGATACCCCTAGCGGTAGTCCCGCATTTGCAGCTAGTCCCTCTTTTTTCGGAACGAGCATGGGTTCCCGATCAAAATACAAGAACCCCCCGGGCGTGTTGATCGGTTTCCATGGATGCGGCCATATGTTTGAGTATTCGCTGATTCCCGATGACCCGGAATCTTTTCGCAATGAAAAAACAACCACGAACTGAGAATTTTCTCGAGCCAGAAATTCTGAATAGGATTATCCTCGGAAGGGCCACTTGAGAGAATATGAATAACAATTGCAATTATAGGGCGGCAGATAGATCGTTCAAACGTCAAGTGGGTCGTTGTGGTTCATTCTTATTTCTTTCTTCCATGGAGTGACATGTAAATGAGCAGTGGCGTAACCAGCTTTTTTTCAGGGGAAAAAGGGGGGGCACATGTATATTCAGGGGGGCAAGCATATATTAAAATTTGTTAGTATAGTATATGGCCTATGTAAATCACTAATTTTTCAGGGGGGGCAAGATTCCCCACAGGGGGGCAGCTTCCCCCCCCACTTTTTTCGATAAGGTAGTATCATTAATAATGAAGGAAACCTTATTGTAGACAAAAATGTAACAGTGACTACCACTTCAAAGAAAGCAATTGTCGACATAACCATTTTTCCCTGGTTCAACCTTGAAGTTTTAAAATACATGTATAGTGTAAATATTGGATTAGCAATTGTGCATTAATGCATTTATAACGTCTAAATATCTGCTTTTAACAGATACTAATAGCCTATATATTATTTAGCATATTTGTATTTGTCTAAAAGAAGGTTTAGAGTATATAACGTCCTTTGAAGAAATGTGACGCTCCGTTATTTTTTTCAAGATGCATTTATAGTAATTTCAAAGTGAGATTCCGTGCATATTCCGATAGGGATGGTATCGATATGGGACTCAATCCCCGCCATTGCGGAGACAAGGCCTTTATTGCCATTACAAAACATATTGGCCCGTATCTCAAACGATGTTTTAACGCTAATCACTAGTTAAAGCGCAATTACACGCCCGCTAAAAATAAACGCAATTCTCAAAGCCATGGTTAACTTTAAACGCTGTGTAAATTTTTAGCCAGAACATCGTTAAACATGTCTTTTTTTTTTGTTTAAAAACGTTGTTGAACTTATACTTGGTCCGGGGTAGTTTTAAGCGGGTGTTAACTTTCAGCATGCTTGATATTTTCAGCTATATGTGATACGCGTGGTTAGAACCAGTTTGTCTCCTTTATTTCTCTTTCTCTTCTTTTCCGAAGTCTCAGTTGATTCTTCTCGTCCATTTCCTTTGCTTCTATTTTTAATGCTCGTGTGTATCTGTATAGTATTGAATAATGAAAAATTGCGACACAGTCACAGCGGCATAACCATTTTTTTAAAAGTCCCGGGTTTTATCTCCATCACTGAACCAATTCTAAAGCTCCTTTCGTACGCGACATTCTTGAAATTTACCGTGGGCTTCCTGCATAACATTTACAACTACGGAAGTCCTGTCTGTGCCATGAAAATTTTCACACGCACTACTACTATGGCGAAGATACGTCACAGTTCGGTGGGTGATATTTAATGGCGTTTAAATACAGTGGTTGCTTAACGACTTGTAAAATATTTAACTTTGCGGTTTTTTAAACTGTGCGTCCCTGCTAACCACAGTTTTAGGCCTAACTACGTTTAGTTTAACATCGTGTGAGAAACGGCCCATTGTGTCCATGGCCCAAAGTTTCCTTATAGAATTGGGCTTCTGGAATCTGATCTTCGATCCTACAATGATCGTTAATGATGAATGGCCCTGGAAGAAAGCGATCAGAAGAACCAACAACGTCTTCCACAATGCGATTTCAATCTGTTTATCCATTCCCCAGTACAAGGAAGGTTTCAAAAACCACCCTTTGATCAAAATCCCTCTGCCGTAATCGGATGATAGGCAGAGCACTCATTACTCCAATGTTTTGCAAACTCTATGTCCGAACACTTAAAATTGGTAAAAATATTGCATACTACACCGTTGCGGCGGTCTCCGGTGTGTATTTGTGGTTGTTTTCGTTATATAAGAAGTTAAGGCTCAAAAAAACATCGTTATGCGTCACTTTTCCTGCCCAAGACTGCCCAGTGTGAAAAATAGAGGATGAAAGTTTTGACTACCTTGAAAGTTGGACCGTGGGGCGTCCTTGGATTTCGTTGCACCCATGCTTCTTCAGGGGCTCTGAAAAGTGACCTCTTACGGACCCATTTTCAGTTAAAATTATAACTCCGGACCCGGCCCGTATTGGACCAGCTTTGGTGAAATCATACGAGTTTTCAGTGAAATATACACCTAACGGTACAGCAGTAATATGACCTCCTTACTGTTCTTTTAAAAATATATTTTCCCTAGTATTATCCTGGGCATTTATATATATGTCATCTCTTTGAATTACACTTTAGTGTAATTATACACATCTTAACTTGTATGCAAAATATTTGTATGAAAATTTTTTGATTTATTGTAACATTAATTTTTCACTGTGATGCATTATTTACATAATTATTTATCATATTGTTTTTGCTCTGGCCTATTTCTAGATACAATACATTGATTGAAGATTGAAGGTAATTTGCAGTGAGATTATACCCCTTTGGGGGCCTGCTCTCATACATGAAAAACGATACCATTTCACAATAGCCAACATCACAAAAAAATTACACTTTTACTACTGCAATAAATAATACACATTTTAGTGTTATTTTTTGCTGATATGTTGAGGTTAATTTTTTCCTATTTGTATCATTGAACCTCACAATCACAACTGAATGTACCCCCAGCGGACTAGAACTTGATTATTTTGAATTTGATACCCTAGCGGTGTCCCGCATTTGCGCTCTTCCCTCTTTTTGAACGAGCATGGGTTTCCCGATCAAATACAATAACCCGCCGGGCGTGGTGCCGGTTTCCATGATGCGGCCATATGTTTGAGTATGCGCTGATTCCCATGACCCGGAATCGTTTCGCAATGAAAAACAACCACGAACTGAGAATTTTCTCGAGCCAGAAATTATGAATAGGATTATCCTCGGAATGGCCACTTGAGAGAATGAATAACAATTGCAATTATAGGGCGGCAGATAGATCGTTCAAAACGTCAAGTGGGTCGTTGGGGTTCTTCTTATTTCTTTCTTCCATGGAGTTACATGTCAATCACTATTTTTTCAGGGGGGGGGCAAGAGGGGGGGCAAGATTCCCCACAGGGGTCAGCTCCCCCCCCCCCGACCCCCCCCTCTGGTTACGGTTACGGCCACTGTAATGAAGAAAATCGGAGCTACTAGGAGGGCCGCTAGGAATGCCTATGCGTTGTATGATTTTCTTTGATTTTGTATGATTTTTGTATGATTTTCTTAGGCGTCATCTATAGTGCTTGGGCCACAGGTGATTATTGACATATTGGTACCCTATAGAGTGGCAAAACGAGAGTAATACCACTTGTTAAGACACTTCAACTGAAAAATTTTCTGGTCATGATAACTTAGACTTCCCAAGTAATACTTAGCTTAAGCCCGCTAAGTTGCATAAACAAACATGGCCGCCATTCAAATTGCTCCATAACTGGTTTCAGGCATACCATGTCTTGTAGAAGGATAATTTGGTTAAAAATAATGTTAACATGAGATTTTGATAATGGACAACCACAGACGCCAATAATACATTTCTTAATAAACCTAATTTGCATAAATCCAAAATGGCCGCCATTTTCTTAATTTTTGAGAATCTTTGACTTCAACATTCAAGGTATATATGGATGAACTTTAACACTACTCTAAAATTTTAATAATTACACTATTGCTCAAATATAACATACACCTTATGGTTATGCAAGACTTCCAGGTGACCCTAGGCAAGTAAATTTACTCAACAAAATGGCCGCCATTGCAATTGCGTCATAACGATTTCGTCGGCTATATCCAGACTCGTTGAGGAAATATTTTAGGTTCAAAACTGCTAAACGAGGTGTTTGATAAAAACAATCAAACTGAATTCATGGCCATCGATTTAATACCGAAAAAGAGTAAAGGAGGGATGGGGAAGTGAAGGTAGAGAGAAAATGAATCGGGAGAAAGAAGAAGTTCTTTGCATATATTCCAAATAACCGCCATTGTTTACCCACCATTTCAGCACTTAGTTGCTTTTTAAATGTCGCCAGTTTTCATCATGGGCATCAGTGTTTAATCTATTGCACTTGCACTACATATGTCTAATTCCCTAGCTACCTTTAAACGACCTTTATGAGAGCGCGTGTGGTTTAGCGGAAAAGTGCAGGACGCGTGATCAATAGACCGTGAAAATCGTGATTTTCGAGCCCCACTATGGCCACTTGTTTGTGTCCTGGGAAAGACACTTAGGCTCAAATTGCCCGCCACCCAAGCGAAATCTGGGTAGCTGCTATGGGGAATATTACGATCTAACTGCTGATATGCTTTCGCATTGTAAGGCATGTCTTCGAGCAGCCCCCTAAATATAGTGGAAATTATCGTGACGATTTCTTGAAGGCGGCGTAATAATACTTGTCAGGCGCTGTGTGCTTTGTAGAGCGCCTATAAATGCGCCGTTATTATTATTATTATTATTAAAAACCACCCGGACAAAAAAATCATAGAGTGGACCCTTTCCTTGGGTTTATGGAAAATTGGCTCCTAGATCTGACAACAAGCATATACTACCTCAACTTTATCTAGTTTTAAACCACTTATTTTTCATAACAGAATATCTGATTGAATTCCATTCTTGCAACTACAATGAATAGTGGTGTTGTCAGTATTTATTTCAATATTATTACAATTTTGCCCATTATTTACCATTTTTTTTGCCAGTCCATTAGCAATACCTCTATCATCTTATTATCTAGATAACATACATAACGACCGCATTTACATAACTATTGACCAATCTCACAAAGTTCTCATTACACGTATTTGCCACTCTAGTCCCTCTGAAGACTACGCCACCATTTAGCTGTTTGGTAACTTGCAAACAGGAACGTTCTTTGTTCAGCTACAGCGAAGAAGAGCTGATGAAGTAGGTTCAAGTATGGACTACCACAAGTGAGTTGCTCGCACCCTCCTGTTCACATCTATACCAACGCCCACCTAGGAACCGGTCGTTTTTTATCTATGCAACGATCTTGGAATAGCGCCACAGATTCAACTCACACTTGTTGAAGAAGAGACTCTCCAAAGCTTGGTGAACTCACTCCTTACTACGAGCATGACGAGGAAAACCACCTACGTGCACATCCGTCCAAGACACAGGTGTGTGCTTTCCATCTACGCCACCGTGGAGCCAAACGTCATCTTAAAATAACCTGTTCTGCAACACCCCTGGAGCACTGCGATAACCCAGTCTACTTAGGAGTTGGGACCCACTCTTTCTTATAAGACCCACATCAAGAAGACGAAGAGTAAAGTATGCTCACGCAATAACATCAACGGAGAACGTATACATCCTAGCAGGAATTGCTCCAACAGTAGTGTAGCGAGCATGAAAGAGTATGCAAGTATCGAATGTGAAGCACACTATGTCCGGACAGAGACCTGCTGCCAACCGCCTTAAATCTAGACAGAGTTTCTTGAGCAAAGTCCAACCTCTTGAATCAGTCTCTAAGCAGTTTAAGGGAGTAACATCTACTGGTATTGAACCTGGTGAGAATCTTCCACCTGGAGCTGACTCCCCATGGGCTGAATGGCGATGCTCAAACCAGAACCAGAATTGGCCGATCTAAGGTTTCCTTGCAGAAGTGAGGCTACCTGGAAGCAGATCAGGACACTACCTGTGTTGTGGAACAGCACCACAGACAATGGAACATCTCTTGGTCTGCCCATTGTTGGAGCAACAATGCCCTGTATGGGAAAGATCAACCCATGGCAATAAACTTGACTCAGCATTAAAGGCCTCTTGCCGGCTTATTATAAGATGTCTTCGTCCAACACCAACGGAGAACGTATACATTTTAGCAGAAATTGCCCCATCAGACATCTGTCATAGTGTAGCGAGCATGCAAGAGCGTAGCTGTCGAGTATCTAATGTGAAGCACCCTATGTCCGGACAGAGACCAGCTGCCACCCACCTTAATTCCAGAGAGAGTTTCTTAAGCAAAGTCCAACCTCTTGAATCAGTCGCTAAGGAGCTTAAGAGAGTTGCATTGTGGAAAAAAAGACTTGCTATCAACCAAGTAACATCTATTGGTATTGAACGTGATGAGCATCTTTCACCTGGAGCTGGCTCCAAATGGACTGAATGGCGATGTTTCAACAGATTGAGAACTAGAATCAGCCGATCTAAGGTTTCTTTGCAGAAGTGGGCTACCTGGAAGCATTCCAGGACACTACCTGTGGTTGTGGAACAGAACAGAACCACATACAATGGAACATCTCTCTGCATGAAGGGCCAGACAGTTCTCAATGGAGGAAGCTGGCCAAGTTGTTCACGTCTTTGATGGGTGATCTAGTTTACGATATGTGAACTTTTGAAGTTTGTAAACGTGGGGATTTGAGGAGCTTTTATCCAGAACATTGCCTTTGGCAGCAAATGCGCTGTCAGAGTCACATCAACTGTATATGAATGCATGCCTTTGATGTACCTTATCTTGTTTTGAGTTCACACTTCATACTATTGCAGCTAATGTCATTGTTGAAGGCCAGGCTGATGGTCATTTCAACGATTCCAACTTGGGTGCAGTGTTGCTTACTGGCTGATGACCTTCCTTACAACTTCAAAGAGTTCAATGTTGTAAGTATGTAGCTAGGTCACCCTCAAAGATGAGAACGACTTGCGGTACTAAGTGTGTAGAGCCAAGAAAAGCCAAAATTGAGGACCCCGCCTAACCCTTCCTGCGAGGGTAAAACTATATGGTGCCATCTCGAGAAGCCCACCAGACAGCTTCAACCCCATGGTACTGAGGATTGTACGTTCTGTTTGTAATTTGATCATCAAGTGGAGAATGAAACACCTGCTGCAGACGTTGTTTTCGAGGTCTTACCCTGCAATAATTGCCCAGAGTGTGCACGTTGCCGAACTGTGTAATAGGGCCATGGGAATGTCCTGTACGATTTGTGGCAAGTATCGACATGTTAAACATGAAAGGTGTTTTTCATTACATTGGACAGTTTGATTATTGGTGGGGACGAGGAAGAGACAGAAACCATTAAGGATGCAAATACAAGGCTAGATTAAAAATACTTGTAATGAGAACTTAGTGAGTTGGTCAATAGTTTATGTATAATGCGCGATTGGTAAAATAAATGTTGTTGAGTGCCAAAATTCCGTCCTATAGCTCTAATTGACTTGAAAATAACTTACTGAAAAAAACCATTGTAGTACAAGCAATGATCCTACAAGCTATTCTATATGGCAAATTAGGTGGCTTTTAAAAAAAAACTATGTAATACAGGCACGTGTATTCCGAGTGTAATACATTAACACTAAACGCCAGGATTCACAGTGGCTACAATTTAAAAGCAACGCAATACAGAGATGCTAATTTGGCAACATGGCGACCATTTGGTATAAGACCAAATTAGATTTATTAAAATGGATGGCTATGAATTCATTTTGGTTGTGTTTAATCACCATCTCATTTTAGCAGTTTTGTGGGGAGTTTTTGTACCTAAATATTTCTTCTAATGAGTCGGGGACATGGCCGCAACTAGTTAAGGTGCAATTCCAATTGGCAGCCAATTTGTTTATATGCAAGTAGCATGCTCAAGTTGTCCCCTTGAGGTCCTTGCATACACACCTGATCTAATAATAGTGTGAATATGTAATTGTAAACTTGAGTGTAAGATCCATCCATGAACTGGTGATACCTTTAACAAATGACTGTAAGTCAAATGTATGCTCCAATTTACGAAATGGCGGCCTTTTGGATGTCTGCAAATTAGGTTTAATTAAAAACATGCTGGATTGAGTTCGGGTGGTTGTCATTATCAAACTCCTTGTGTTAGCATATTTCACTCAAAGAATTTACATTCTACAAGACAGATATGGCCGTAAATAATTATGAACGAAATTTCAAGGCGGCCATTTTCTTTATGCAAATTAGCATGCTTCGGTTGTCACCTTCGAAGTCTTGAATAAAGACATGTTTATAGTTATATTAGTACAAGAGTGTAATTGCAAACTTTAAAAGTGCTTGTTCATCCATGTGATACCTTGAACATTGACTGTTAAAGTCAAATTAGGCTCAAATATATGAAAATGGCGGCCATTTTGGATTTATGCAGATTAGGTTTTAATTTAAAATGTATGGATTTGAGTTCTGGTGGTTGTCCATTGTCAAACACCTCATGTTAGCATTTATTCCACTAAAAGAATTCAAAAAAAAAAAAAAAAAAAAAAAAAAAAAAAAAAAAAAAAAAAAAAAAAAATGTGCCAAAGAAGTTACAAAGAGGACTGATGAGGTTTTATATTGTTTATTTTGTAATCAGAATTGATTTAATCAGATACTTAAATACTTAATGTAAAATATATTACATCTAACTGTAAATATACAGTTAAATTGAATGGAAACCTGTTAATTTTTACGGCGTTTGTTGGAAGAATTGCTGTCAGGAATTTCTTGTAAAATTTTAATACAGTATTATTCCTGTATATCCTTAATGCTTAATCGTATAATTGAAAATTCACAATAATGTACGATAATGTTGATACTTGAAAAACCATTACAGCATCGGCCCAAATGTAAGTGTAAGTATACTAAGCACATCCAAAATGTATGTCTAACGTTAAGTGGAAGAAGTTGCGATTTGTATGCTTGTAGAGTAGACTTACTCTTATACTTTCTGTTGTTGAAAACTTTTAATGAGTAAAAAAAAACAGACCATTTTGAGGTTACGGTGACAGTCGGTAGACCTTTCAACTGCCGTGCTCATGTTCCACTTGTATTTCAAGCACTTTGACGTTTGATTTAATTTCAAATTGCACTATTTTCGATGATTAAAGTGGTATTTATTGAAAATGCAAAATGAGAATGTTCTCATGTTAAACGTATTTCCTTATTGAAAATGTTTATGTGCCTTAAAGGTAAGGTGCAACGAGATATTTCACATAACAGGTGTGCCTAAAAATGTGAAAATTTTGATTTTAACAATCAGTTGATTTGCAGCAATAAATGCAAATATATATTCAATCATTCTTTAGTAATAAAAAAAATAATGCCAAAAAAAATCCCAGTACACGGTTTTGGAAATCCCAAACACAGGCAGGGTATATAGACAATACAAAATTAAAAAACAATTAATACACACACACACCGCACACGCGCACACACACATTCACACACACACAAACACACACACACACATTCACACACACACACACACACGCGCGCGCGCGCACACACACACAAAACTGGAGATAAAATACAAAATAACTTGGTTATAAATACCTGGGTTATGCGAATGAAGCTCAATACTTAATGTAGGGGCAATTTTCCCAAGAAGGGCTATGACGCGCGTTCTAAATGGTATAACTGGAAAGGAGAGCAAGCTGGCTGAGATCCTTTTTCAGGGTCTTCACTTGCCTCTTGCTAATTTTGAAAATTGATTTCAGACGTTGCTCCGTGTCGGGTGAAATAAGACCACGGCTACCACTTTCAATACAGAACAAGTGACACGTATAACCCTTTTCATTAAGATCTTGGGTAAGATGGACGTACTTTGATTCTTTACGTTCATGAACTTTATCGATATTAAAAAAAAAAAAAAAAAAAAGTACAAGAGTGTAATTGCAAACTTTAAAAGTGCTTGTTCATCCATGTGATACCTTGAACATTGACTGTTAAAGTCAAATTAGGCTCAAATATATGAAAATGGCAGTTATAAAATACAAAATAACTTAGTTATAAATACCTGGGTTATGCGAATGAAGCTCAACACTTAATGTCACAGTAGGGGCAATTTTCCCAAGAAGGGCTATGACGCGCGTTCTAAATGGTATAACTGGAAAGGAGAGCAAGCTGGCTGAGATCCTTTTTCAGGGTCTTCACTTGCCTCTTGCTAATTTTGAAAATTGATTTCAGACGTTGCTCCGTGTTGGGTGAAATAAGACCACGGCTACCACTTTCAATACAGAACAAGTGACACGTATAACCCTTTTCATTAAGATCTTGGGTAAGATGGACGTACTTTGATTCTTTACGTTCATGAACTTTATCGATATTAGTTTCGAAAGGAACAGTGAGCTCGATTATCTGAATGAAAACGCCGTCATCTTGCAAAACAACCATATCTGGCTTTACAGTAGTGAGCAATATGTTAGAGGGAGTAGACCCGCCACCTGTTGAATGGCCTGGGACGTCAGCATAGATAGTTGCAGAACTCGACTAAGATTTGTAGGTTTTTATAATATAATATGATCGTATTAAAATCGTATTATGATGCCAAATTAGGCGGCCCTGCTCAAGAGAAACAGGACATGAGCTGGGGACGTGATTAAGCATCTCCTTATTACCACATAATTTACAATTTATAGTAGTCCTTTTACCCCAATTGCGGAGGTTACTCAGTGTGGGCAAATAGTCGATGGAGGCACGGACCGCAAAACTGTAGTAATTGTTACTATCTTTTTCACAATTTACCGTAACTTAGTAATGAATGTTTGTGTTATTTTAATAACATTTCTCAAATGAAATAAGGGTATTTGTTATAATTTTAAGAAATAAGTTAAGGGTACAATTGTAAGCCTTTATTATTTACATATTTGTGGGAGTTATTAAAAATTAATGAATTGAGTGTTTGCGATTTATGATTTCTATCTCAATTACTCATTTTTAGTGTAGTTGAATTAATCATTCAAACCGTCAAACTGAATTCGTTCCTAATGACTTCGAAATATAATTAGGATGCTATCTTAAATTACATTGCACTTTCAATAGATTTCCGTATCATACGACAATTATAGTTCTAGGAATTGTTCTCATAACATGAAAAGTATGGTTGTATCATTACAAAATAAAAAAATGAAATATTATGTCTGAAAATAACAACAACAACAAAATAAAACTCAAATGGTGCGATTCGAAATTGACAAATGTTGGCTTCATTTGCCCTGCTCAGCACCCGGATCATCGCTTAGATAGTCAAGACATCTTACAATCTACGTCTAGTAAAGAACACAGCTAGCAGTGGATATTTTTATTTTACCCTCGTCCAAAAAAGGTTCTTCCTACTACACGAACAAGGGGCGGGGGGGTACCACTTCCCTGATTTTTTTTCGTAATTAAGGGAAAACAGCTTGTTTGGTATCAGTGTGTAGCTACATATCCCCTTTCTTCCAATAAAGTACAAACATATCCAGTTTTAACAATATGATGTCGTAGTGACTTCATAACAGAGCTTATTTATACCGTTATTTGTAAGCAAATCTCCAAAACCAAGGGGTTTTCGACCGTTTTCGCCATTCTTGCAAGCAAAATTCATATTTATTTGGCAAAGATGGGTGCCAAAGTAAGCATACACATGTTATTACTCTACAAAATAATATCCATGCCTTGGTCTTGTGCGTATGCCAGAATATGTTTTGTACTCTCATAGGAAGCCTGGTGTAGGCGACTTCCAGTCCAGTAATTCTTTCTTCATGGCCCAGGTCGCACATTCATATAACAGGATACTCTCGACACGGCTATCTCTGAAGAAGGTCATCATGGTTGAATTGGAGATACCAGATTGCCATAAGATATGTAGGCTATAGCAGGTGTTCCAAGCTTGTCCTTTGGGTGACAGGAAGTCTTTCTTGCTGTCGGTAACATACCTTTGCAGGTATATAGTACATGGGGAAATGTAATTAATGTTTTGGTTTAGTTTTTTTCTTATACAATTTTGACACCAATGTTTTTCCAATATAGAATTTCATGTAGAATCTGAAAATCATGGGTGTCCTTTTTTTTTAATGTGTTCTTGGGTGTTTTATAAGGGGGAAAATTTATCCTGGGGTAAACAATAAAAGTGTTTAAATTGTTTGAAAATTTATACCAATCTGTTCGGTTGCTCATAAGGTTTCTAAAAAGTTATAGTTCGCCATATTTACGACTTATTGTTTTAGTACAATAGGCTAAAAAATGTTCAAGGTCATTATTTATAGAATGGGCCGATATTTTTAAAGTGGTTTTAAATCGTTCATTGGGTCATACTAAATAAGAAAATGTATATACATTCCGTGCTGCACCTTTTAAAATGAGACGTTTACAGATATGACCAATGGTCTCCCATAGACCCTGTGGATCACGGCCATATTTGTCCTCGTAATTATCATTGACAACGCGGCCTGTATATTTTTGGCTTCTGTACAGTAAGGCGAACAATTTGGCACCATTTTTAAAAAGATGAATCTGAAATTTTACCCCCAGTTTGACCTTGAATCCGTTTTGCCTTGTAACACTTGTACTATAACCCTCAGGTAGGGCAAACTATACCTTTCTATAATCCTTGAAAGATACTGAACATGATGGTATACATTTTACCCCTTTTATATTTTGAACCCTGTATAAACCTTGCCCCTAAAATACATCCAATAACACATTTTTAAAAATGACACCCATGATTTTGGAATCCTTATACAATTTTGATATAGAAAAACCTTGGTTGCAAGATTGTATATGAAATTTTCACAAAAATACAGTTCCACATGTACTAATATTATAGGGAATGTGCTGCCCCGATTTACTAACTTGGAGACTTGGGAAATGATTTTGTCTCTCAAAGTAAGACCTTAGGAATTTACATTTTATCCACATTTGCCTTCAGTGTTGCGGTTGTTCTTTACTATCCTCTATCTCGATATTGCATGTTATTCAATTGACTCAATCTGAGGTTCTCTACCGATATCTTCATATCTCCTCTGTTCTGTATTGTACCATGTACACCATGTGCCTTTGGCTTGGTTGCCTTAGGCCTATGACCATTGTTTTGCTTGCTTTAGGCTACTATGGCTGTGTGTATGTCTGTCAGTGTCATGCCTATGTGTCTTTGGTTTTGTGCATACTCTCTGCCAGTGATTTTTCTTGCCACAATTGCTGCAATGCACCTAGCGCTGGACATTTGCCACTCTTATGGTATGTTCAAAAACCACATTTATCACATTTTGAGCTTGAGGAATGCGTGGGCCTATGGCTATGCTTAGAAGCATCCACATGTACACTATCATTCAACTCTTTCCATTGTGTAAGAGTTGGCTTCAGAAAGTACGCGCATCATTCCATGGCTGTATCGAGGGTCAGATCCTCTTTGCCTACATTTTTGCTGTACTTTCTTGGTGCTTAGTACTATGATCAGATTGTTCTCTGAGGCGTGTTCATTGTATTCTTCTTCTAAATTTGCATTTGGTTGGCTTGAAGTTTGCATCTTGTCATACTGTTCAATACTTTCAATCTTTCTTCATCAGTTTGGCATAGTTTTGCAAATTGATCTGCGTTATTACTGTAGTTTGATTATTGGATCATTATCTTCTCAAATTTCTCCAGAATAAATTTGGATCTTTCTTTTGCTCATCTGTGAGCTCCCTATGTATTTAATACGAAATACCATCTTGACCTAACCATAGTAACAAGGTATTTCACTTTATCGGTGTCAACTTTGGTTTCTGCTTAAAAATCAACTTTGTGTATTGCTTGAAAGTTTTTGAAGGCGTTGAGGGCCAAATCTGAAGAACTCCACTCTCATATTGGATGGTGTTACACCCGATAGTTTCCCCCATTGCTTTAGCCTAGTATTTTTCAAATTAAAACATGTAATAAATGGATTCAACCACAACTTTTCAGCTTGTGAAAAACACAGGGCATTTCAAAATTTCATTTCTTCACAATATTTGGGCAACAAAATACACACATTTAGCAAATGTTCAAGATTCTGATGATATCGTTCAAATATAATTCAATTCTGCATTTCAGACTCATAGTTCAAAGAGTTCTGGCAATTGTCCGCCAGTTTCTTCATACACCATGTACGCTGGTCACAGTTCCGATGCACACAAGGGTGACAGTCTTTTTGGTTCTGGCGTAGTAATATATGCACGATTCGGTGAGACGCCCGCCCTGGCTTTCCAGGGTTCAATTCCCGTGTTTCCAGTAATTACGTATCTGCGTTCTACACGCGGATCAGGCTCTGCTTGGTCCTCATTCATAAGGGAGTCCTAAACATATCACGTACTGCTCAAAATCAAGGCCGCCTTTCAAGATGCGTATTATTTAAGACATATAAAGGGTAAGATGTCATGTTTATGAAGATGAGCATGTGTCCGAGGACGTTAAAAACATAAATAAGATTCCAGATTCAAGATAATTTATTTCCACATACAATGACAACATTAAAAATATATAAAAGGAACATAAACACGTCGTATCAATATAACAATGATGTGGAGGGAGATGACCAAAAGGCTAAAAAAGGCAAAAGCGGCAAACCCCAAATGAAAAACTTAATTGTTCGTATAATACACATTTAAACTAAAAGAAAAAAACTGATAAATACATTCAAACAAAGGGAACACAAACAGCAAGTCCAAAGGAAATATTTATAGATATTGCCTGATAATGCATAATGATAGCCATATTTATATTTTTTTATGAATTCTTTTAAAATTTGGAACGTTTTTGAGAGTATCGGGATTGAGGTCCACAGACCTCGCGTCCACTTGATCTGACCCTTAGAAGAAAACTAGTTTGTTTTTCTGCAAGTCATACTTCTTTGCATCTCTCGTTTCCTCGCAGAAATTGCATCTTGATTGAACTAATCATGAAAAAATTGATGGAAGGTTATTGGTTGAAGATGTATTATATAAATATCCCAGTTCTAGTTGAAAATTTACTAACATTTAGAAAATTAAGTTCTCTAAATAATGGCTTACTATGACTTCTAAAGTGAACATTACAAATATTTCGGACTGCCTGTTTTTGTAGTTTAACACGTTATCCAGGGATGTCTTGCACGATTACCCCAAACACATATTCATATTTAAATACGGTAAGATAAGTGTACGATAAGGAACGCAAAATCGTTTTGGTTATAAAGTGTTTAGGTTTGGCAGCATAAAAACATTTCTCAGATATAGTTTTTGAGAGCGCACTAATAGTCCTTCACCCGTTAAATTAATCTATTAATAAACCTAGGAATTTAGTTGTATTCACCCCCTGGTAAGATTGTGTACCATCGAGTGAAATTGTATATTATTTCATATTGGCAAGTGTTTTGGCGGGTACCAATAATCATAAAATTGTTTTACTAGCATGTACTGACAGTTTGTTCGCTTGAACCAATTTGTAATTATTGGAGGCTCCCTGTTATTAAATCAACCTTACTTCAATTTCATTATTTGAGTACAAAATAGTAGTGTCATCTGCAAAACGTATAAATTCAATATTGATGAGGTATTTTATAATATCATGGCTTATAATATAAACAGGAGAGGGCCTAATATTGAAACCTTGGGGCACACCACATTTTAGGTCTTTTAGATCAGATTTACATGACTTATAAAATACAATTGCCTTTCTATTAGAAGATAGTTTTGAAGCATTCCAATGCAACTCCTCTAAAGCCATAATGTTCAGTTTATAAAGTAAATGTTATGATCTAGTGTATCAAACGCCTTAGACAAATCTAAGTATATACCAACAGTGTTTCATTGCGTTCTTACATGCAACTATTAATTTTATCTACTAATTCATAATTAGTCTAAAACCGAATGTTTGTATTTAAAATGCGTATTTGTTCATATGTTTACACTTATGAAAACAAGTCGTTCGAATATCTTAGAAAAACAGGGCAAGATCGAATTGGTCGGTAGTTTGAATAAGATATCGGACATTATCTTCTTGATATTGGTATAACCTTTTTGGGGGCCGTTTTTAATTTCATTGGGAACATTTCAGGTTGAAATTGACAGGTTTAAAATCATAGCAAGTGGCTACTGATCTCCTTAAGCGGTGCGCCTTTACAATATATTGCCGATGTTATCATGGCCTGGAGCGTTTGTTTGGGTCAAATTTACTAATGATTTTAATTATTGATCTTTAACAATTGGTGATAGATAATACTATTTGGAGTTGGATTTTTAAATAATTCATAATATTTTTTGCAGAACTATTTATATTAGAAGCGAGTTGTTTCTGGGCTGTGTGACAAAAAAAGTCCTTACAATCATTTGATATTACGTGGGAATCAGTAACTGTCTCATTGCAGTCATTTTGAAGTGTATGTTTTCTGGTTTGATGATTTTTTTCCACGTCCAATAATACCATTATAATTCCCAAGTTTGATTGGAGGTTGTCTTGTTTGCTGAAATTTATTTTCATAGTATTGCGCTTGGATTACGTATCAAAGTGTGAAATTGATTTCTAAAAGCTTTGTATTTACTAGCTTTCTTCAGATGGAGATTTCAAGTATTGCTTGTATAATTTATTTTGGTTGTTAAATGCCTATTTACTAATCCTTTCGTTATCCAGGATATATGGATCTTTCCTTCTGTGGGTTGTGTATTTTTAAGGGGAATAATTCCTCATAGAGAGCGCGTGAATTTTGGAATGAACTATGATAGTCATCATGTACATTTTACACCGTCAAGTACCTCATTCCATGTACTATGATATTTATATTGAAATTATTGACGTTGTCATTCTGTAAATTCTTTTGTGAAAAATATTGGTTTCTCCCCGGTACCGGTGCTCTAGTACTTTAGGTTCTGCCTTAGATTGTGGAAAGTGATCACTTAATATGATATAGAATAACAGAAATTTTGTTCATTAAGTTATAGGTAAGAATATTGTCAATTAACGTTAGCCACTTGTTCTGTTATTCTTGTGGCTTTAAAATAGTAGGGATAAGCGATATGTACCTAAAGATTTTATAGTCGTGAAGGCCTTGTGTATTTCTTCTTGAGTAGATCAATATTAAAATAACTGGGCGAGGCGAAGCCGGAGCGACCGAGACCCATTATTAAAAGGGTTTTTACTGCCGAAGACACATTATTCGACATACAACCTGAACATCGCACCTTTATTTCTATTCTATTACGTAAGAAAGCAAAATAATACCGAAAAAATGGCCGTTTTCTTACTAAAACGTAACAGGTGCTTACGTCTTAGCGCCGAGATCGTTTCTCCGTAAATGTTAGCGTGTGTCGGCTTATAGTGATGGGAGCACGCGCTGAAAGAATTGCGCTTTGACCAAGCCTTAGAGCGTATCGCGCCCCATTATTGCAGAATAATGGGCAATAAAACAACCAATAAAAGAGCGCGATTTTGAATAATGGGCAGTAGAGGCAATAGAATAAAGTATAGAATAAATGTGTGTTATATCAGGTGAGAAATAATAAACATTCCGCATACGGCCTCACGGCCGAAACAAAGTAATAGACACCCTTAGTTTCGAAAAGTGGGAAAGCAAACTATTCACGTATGAGTCACCTATTCGTGCAGAAAACTGACGTACGCCGAATCCCGCAAGGGAAGGATTAATGAATTGTCGTCACCAGTACCTGATTCAGCCAAAATGATCGTAAATACAATCTGAATGCTAGCGGCGATGTTATTTTTCAAATGTTGCGGGGCCGAGATTACCGAAGGTGCACTTTCGAGGGGACGGAGGCTGTGCTTCGAACCGAAGAACATAATGGACCGAAAAGTGAAGGGTCGGAGTAAGAGCTGGCCGGAGCAGCGTTTGTACGGATCTAGTTTGGTCGATTTGCAGTGTTATATCACCGAGTTGTACAAGATTTGCATCACTAGTGGTAGGTAAAAGATATCAACGATCGCTAGTAGATTAAGCCTCCAAATGTGTTTTAAAAGTCAGAAGAATGTCATTTTCAGTCGTAATTGGGGCTTGTAATTCGGGGGAAACATTGTAAACATTGACAAGCGATCGTTCGCTATAGCAAGGGCGGGCGCCATTCACAACATAGTTGTCTGGCGACGGCACGTTGGCAAATTTCTGATGTGTTGGCTGATTGTCAATAATTTTATTGTGTCCAATTTTAATTTTTTTTCAGAATGGGGAAATCGTTGAAACGAAAGCCATGCAAATGAATTCGCGATTTTCTAGTGTCATTTGTTGTTGTACGTGAGGGGGTGGTGCGGTAATGAAACTGCTTCCTAGTAGATCAACATTTATTCCCAACCGTATGCCACCATGAAATAGCCTCGTACTAGGCCTACATATTATTTGTGTTTGTGGAGATTTTAATATCAGAGTTCAGATCAAGAGCTGATTTTAGACAGTTTTATACGGTTTTGTAAGATCTCTTTGGGCCCCGTCAGGGTTAGGAGATAAAACATAACATCTAAAAGAATTTAAAGCAGCTACAGAAAATGAATTACGCATATCAGTTTTGATACCCAATGATTGGCCTACTTATGCAATTAGCACATCTAAGCACTTAAAAAAAGTATAAGAAAAGTTTATAGATTAAATAAATGGGTTGTGTATTTACGTATATACGTTATTTACAAAGTACTCATAACAATACTCGCAAATTTTGATTAGTTTTTTTAGCACCAAGTGATTGTTCAAATTGAACAGTTATACTTTAGGGTGTTGCGACGCGTCTCTGTAGAAAAGAGAAGGAATGGACTTGGCTTGTCATCTTTAATTTATACATTCAAACAAATTTGTGAAATTCGTCACAATAATGTTTTGATAACAAGAGTTGACATTTGTTTTGTCATACTAATAATTCAGCTTAAATCTATCAATATTACATGGTAATTGTGGTATTCTAATCTACATAGAATTATTTCTATCGCCTAATCAAAGTAGTAACAAGAGAGATAGGAGAAATGTGGTGGTGTGTTCTCCGGTTTTAAAAATTATGTTATACTTGGGTATTATTAAATACCATCTGTTTCCCTTTTTTGAAGATTTGATGTCATGAGCCTGACTTAGCAGTTTTTGGTAAATTAGCATCAAAGAATATCTTGGTTAATCCAAAAATCACCAAAGACCAGATTGTTCAGAATATCGTTTGATTTTTGAGATCCATGTGACGGAATAAATAATAAATAAAATAATAAAATGTGCAGATTTATATAGGCCTTATCACCATTCAGTTCAAAGCGCTTTAATTTATTACACTGTTACTAGGGAATCATCAGAATCATTCATTTTCATCTAGGGAGGAGCGTTACGGGCGCTAACCTATCATACTAGATTGTTAGATTCCCCCTAACAGCTCCCATATTTCGCTGGGTGAACGAGGCAATTGAGACTAAAGTATTCTTGCCAGGGGACACAAAACACGGTTGACTCAGCGGGGGGCTCCTCGAACTCACGAACTTATAGGATCATGAGTCCTGCGCTATCCGCTGCGCCACACGGCTCTCTCTGGAATGGGTGTTAGATCTCATGGTGGTTGCATCTTCATGAAGTGTTTTGCCAACACCCCCAACTACAGGCAGAGGCTTAAAAACTAGCCCGCCACCCCACATGTTCGGGGACCAAAGATAGATGGCTTCCAGTACTACAATACAGTCACCCCCCCTGTCAAGATGCTTGTGCAATCACTCAACATGGATCGATTGACAACTTAAGTGTCTGTAGTCCGGAATGTATGCATCTGTACACAACATGTCTGGTGGCGGACGTAATATTGAAGACGGTCTATAAATGCGAAAAGTGAGTTTGTTTCCGAAACCAGCAATAATATTTGGTACAGAATTGATCATTCTCAGGGTTCCATGAGAATGATCATATTTCAAGATTAAATTTTCCTTCGTACAAAAAATGTTAAGTTGCTATTGTGTTACGCCTATATACGCCTGAGAAAGTTTCTGTAAAAGATCTCCCAATTTGTTAATTTTTCAAATCCCCAAATCTCGCTTACCATTACCATATAAGAGAATAGGGACTACTAGTCTATCAAAAGTTCACACCACTATGTCAATAGGAAGGCAAGTTTATTAGAATGTGTTCGCAAGAAGAGAGAAATTGCACTTCTAGCGTGGCTTACTTGTGTTTTTATAGCTTTGAATCTTCCATTGTATGAACAGAATGATCTCAAGGTAAGTATATTCAACAAACAACATCAATTTTGTATCACCGAAAATTCTGGTTGCGACGGGTTTTGGCCCTAGAAAAGGTAACTATTTTGGTTTATGGCATTGAATTAGCTTCCATAAATTGCCAAGAATTTTAAGGGCATCACAGCCCTTTTGAAGGACACTCTGGACTTTCTGCAAGATTTATGGTGTCCATCAGCCATATAATAAAACTACTAATCTAAGAAATATTTCTATACCTCAACCTCCATCAGTCGACTTCGAGCACCTCAACTCAACCCTGGAATTCCACCAAACCTCACTTTCTTCATTGACGACTTCAACAGCCATAGACCCAATGGGCTACAATGAAAATAACAAACGAGGAAAGCGTCGAGAATGGATAGAACAGTCAACATCTACGTCTCCTTCATGACTCTAAGCTGCCGCCATAATTCTATAGTGCCCGTTGGAAGGAGAGGTTACAACCTGATCTAGCTATGTTAGCAAAAAAATCTCTAACCTTGGTAGCAAGATTGTTCTAGATCCTGTCCCACTAACTCAACTACGACCAATCGGTATCCAAGTAACAGCGCAGTAAGACCAACAAAGTGCCTTTTAAGCGCCGCTTTAACTTACAGGGAAGCTGACTGGCAAGGATTCACTGATGACCTGGATCAGAAACGTGAAGAGATTGCCTCCAAAACCCCATAACTATGACAAATTAGCCCAACTAGTGAACAAGCCTGCACGGAGATTCATACCAAGAGGTGTAGGGACGGACTATTATACCAGGCTTTAAGGAATGTGTAGAGAATATCAAAAAGTATATCACCATGTTGAAGCTGATCTTTCTCAGCTAAATCAATTGCTAAAGGTGAGGAAGTTTCGGAGAGGATCTCCCAGGAAAAAAGATCAAAACCTGGAACACTTTAATTGAATCACCGATACGACATAACAGCAAGAAAGCTGGTCTACCATCCGAAAGTCCGAGGGGATACAAAAGAACCTCCTACAGCAGCCAAAGTCACACCAACCAGTTGCCCCACCAATACGGTACGGACACCCATAAAGGTAAGTCGGCATCTGGGCCGAAGGTTCATTAACTCGGATTGCATCGGAAACATGGTTCGCCATCTCCTTCATGTGCACCGGGGCTGTGTTTGAGCCCCAACCGCTGCCTCCAGTGGACTTACGGGTCTGCGGGTCAGTATATTGGTCTTCCCGTCACTGGGGGGCCCCACTACCGTTATACGGCCGGGCCTTACTGTTCCCGGGAATACTTACTGGTGACTCTTTTTTCCGCGGCCATTTTGGATATTTTACGGTGGAAATTTTTACCGCTTAACCTCATTGGGTTCCGAACTAAACATCGGTGGTGCGATCGGCAGTTCGTCCATTTCAAACAGACACGAAAACCGGAAGTACGTGCTTTACTATGGGAGTTAGGACTCAAATGCGTTTCTTCGTTTTTCCCCGTTTGCGGGGCCTCCACTACCGTTGTCACGGCCGAGCCGTACCTGTTCAGGGGGATTTAGGCAGGGGACACTTTTTCCGGCGGCATTTGAATTTTTTGCCGACGAATGTTACCGCTACTAATTTGGTTCCGAACTAAAACATCGGTGGTTCCATATAACAAATTCATCCATATTTTCAACATACCCCGAAACCGTTAGTACGTGCTTTTCTATGTGAGTTAGGCTCCAGCGGGATTTTTTCACGTTTGGCGGGCATTACCGGTTCATCTCGGTTTGTTTTTGGGCTAGATAGGTGGACTCAATTGGTATGAGCTAATGTTACTTAAAAGAGAGGATCTCCGGTATGGTTTCCCTAAAAGCTCCTAACCGACTGTTCTCTTTTTTGTCTTCCTCCAGAATAAGACATGGATTCGGACTCGAGACGGAAGCGAGTGGGTCCAATTTTCAGCCAAACCCAGACATGTTCGACATGTGGACACTTCTTGTCACCTGCTGACCCGCATCCGACGTGCATTATTCACCGCCCATGCCACCGGGATGAACACCATTGCGAATTGGACGAAAGAATGGTCACCGGGAGCAGTGGGGAGACATAGAAGAACGTCAAGCCAAGCTGCCCGGAAAACAGCAACGGCAGAAGGAGACTCCGGCAACATCACCGGTACCTGGCCAGACCTCCTGGTTACAGATCAGCCGCAGGTTTCAGCGGGAATTCTTCAGCGGGCTTACAGGAGGCGATGCACCGATCACCTATGGATGGTCAGCTAGAGTCTGGGTCAGCGCCGGGGCTTCTACGGTATCACCCGACACAAGCGCCAATCAAGACGGGAGATTCTACGGGGACCATAAACGGGTCCGCACGCCCACGACGGCCAGCAGTCCCAGTGTCGCCCGGGTTAGCAGCGTGGTAAGCAGCCCGTCAGGAGCCCGCATCGTACGAGGTTCCCGGTGTCGTACCGCTCACCGTCTCCGACCAGCCGCCGAGCCACCGACTACTCCACAGACGGATCACCTTACACCCGTCCGTGCCGATCAATCGGGGAGCCGCCACCATTCCCGCTCACTGCCGGGTTCACCGCCGGAACCGACCGGTAACCGAACCGCCAGACGAGTACCTCGCTCTCCACCGTCGGTATACGGGAATCACAGCGGAAGCCGTTTCGGAAGCCGTGACCGCCGCCGGATCACCGCAAGAGCCGCTCCGGGAGTCGAGGATCACCGAAAGATCCCCCCAAGAGCCGCTCCGGGAGTCGAGACCGCAAAAGATCACGCAAAGAGCCGCCCGGGAGCCGAGACACCGCAAGAGCCGCTCCGGGAGATCGGAGGTATCCGCAAAAGATCACCGCAAGAGCCGTTCCGTGAGCCGTGACCGCCGCCGGGATCAACGCAAGAGCCGTTCCGGAAGCCGATGGCCGCCGCCGGGACCACCGCAAGAGCCGTTCCGGAAGCCGGGCGCCGCCCGGGATCACCGTATTGAGCCGCTAGGGAAGCCTGGACCGCCGCCGGGATCACCGAAAGAGCCGCTCTCGTAGCCGCGATCACCAGGTGGATCACTGCAATAGCCGTTCTCGGAGCTGTGGTAACAGCAGCTACCACCCGGATCTCCAGAGGAGCTGCTCCTTGAGCCGTGACCGCCGTAGCCGCCAAAGACAGTTACGACCGCGATCACCGGGCCAACCGTGACCGCCGGTAAGCCGTGATACGTAGGGACAGCCGTCGAACCAACGACAGCCAACAGGGACGCAGGTAGGAGTCCACGGCCAGCGCCGTCCGAATGGGGAATGAACTGCGCAGGCCAGTAAGGGAAAAACTGAACCACCGAGTGGCCCGAAGATTGGGTGGTCTATGGAAGACCATCGGGACATGAACTCGCCAGCGTTCAAACCATTTCTTATTCACGCGAGCTTCCCTTCGGAACGCAGTTCCTTAGCCGATCAAACCAGGAGGAACCTAGCAAGTGGATCTCTCAGGGGCCATGAAGGCCGGGAATCTAGGAGCAGGAGCGGATCAGCATCTCGAGAAGAGATCGACAAGCTAGGAGAAACCGGTTCTCTGTGGTACCAGAGGAGCCTACAGATCAGACGACTCCTTCCGCCCAGAAGCCCCTCCGATTCCTGCGCCCTGCAGTGGGCGGCCTCTTTTCTTACTGCAGTTATGTTATGAAAGGGGCATCCCGATCAAGTGGCCTGAATCATCACCAGAGGTGGACGAACTGGGAGAAGCCGGCTACAGGGGCAACAAGCCAGAGAAGCCACTTCAAAGAGATTCTGCGAACGATCACAGTCAAGAACCAGCCAGGCCCTAGCCGCCTACAGTGGGTGGAACGCACCCTTCAAGCGGGCACCTGAGGTCGGAGAGTACTTCCCAGCACCAGGGCCAGAGGAGGCATCGCCCCACATGCTGTACGAGGCAGGGACATGGGCCAATCCGGATCGACCACCCCAGCGGGGGGGTGGAGGGCGGAAAATCAAGTAACCCCTCCCTTAAGGAACGTCCTCACCGGGGTTCGCACCTTGGAAAAACAGAAAGAGGGGACGCCGAATTGGAGCTTGGGACCCTGGCCAGGGCTGGTTATGCGACCTGACGCATCCATCCTCACATCGCCCAACTGATGATTAGGGATGCCTAGACCACTGCCAAATCTAGATTAGCGCGGAGAAAAGAAACCGTTCCTATATACTCTCCTGGACCTTACCTTCTGCACGGGGGAACATCTTTGCAGGCTAGCGCACCAACTCGCCTACTTGGAAGGTAAACGCTACCAACGCTCTCTCAACCCCTCCTGAATCCGCGACACTTCCTGGAGAAGCCTATAGGACCTTGACATCTCTTCAGGGGACAGTCCAAGCACCTACATGAAGAGGACGTCTGTAACAAGAAAGCCAAGGCAGCCAGCGAACGTCTGAAGGAAAGAAGAAGGCGCCGGCTAGCCAAGGGGCTCCGCAGCAGCAACAGCGACAACAGCGCCAGCAGCCGCAGACTTTCGTAGTCAAGAAGCCCCGTCTAGCAAACCCGCCGTCAAAGGGCAACAAGGGGCCAATCCTTTCCAGAAAGGAAACAAGGGAAAACCGACGTAAAGAAGGCGGCGGTGGTGGTTACAACAAAGGCGGTCGATCAGGAGGAGGGGGTGGGGGCGCCGTGGCCCCCCAAAAGAAGAGGAAGTGACCTATCCCAGGGCCCAGAGTCTCCCCTTGCGGTGGGGTGGGGGGGAGCTAGGGCACTTCGCCACAACGGTGGAGGGACGGTGGTGACTTCAGACGAATGGGTCCTACGCACAATATCCCAGCGATACCAGCTCGAATTCACCACCACCCCACCACCGCTCACCACACGACGAGAGACAGTTATTCCCAAGGGTGTGGACAGGCGGCAAGCACTTCTCCAAGAGATCGAACAGCTGCTCCAGGAAGGCGGCGATCCTAGAGTTCACCTCAAACTTTTTTATCACACAAAAAAGCCGGGGTGGCGCCCGATCTCAACTTGAAGCCAGCTCAAACAGTTCCTCAGACCACGCCCGTCAAGATGGAGAGCCTCAGCAGCAGTTCTCAAGGAAGTTCAACCAAGGTGGTCGGATCCACTCGACTTAAAGGATGCTTACCTCCACATTCCGATACATCCTTCAAACAGGAAGTGGCTCAGTTTCTATATCCGCCGCACGTTTCTACAGTTCCAGTGCCGCCCGTTCGGATTGTCGACGGCGCCCCGCAGTTCACAGGATAGGAAGGGTCGTAGAAGAGCTCCTAAGGCGAAGAGGCCACTGTTTCGTCTACCTGGAAGAGGCTCCTGACAAGCGCCTTCCAGAGAAAACAGTCCACACAAAAAGACTCAATAGCAAGAGACAGTCCGCTCATCTCCCACCTCGGGTTGTGTGATAAACGACGCGAGTCCAACCTCAGCCCATCACAGAACATCGACTTTCTGGGAGCACGCGAACGCTGAATTTAAGCAGGGAATAGCGTCTCCGATCGTCGAGCGCATCGCATCACGACCGAAGTTGCGCCTGGGATCCTCATGGAAACTCAGCCGAGCCCGCATCTATGTGGCTACGATTACGGGGCCCATGCCAGGCATGACAAACGGTGTAACGAGCGGCAGACTCCGCATGCGAGTAGTATAGCTGCCGTCTGTATTCGGTTCAATGTCGCGAGACCGGATGTCCAAAAGCATTCCGAACACCCCACACGTCAGGAGCAGCGATTAGCGTGGTGGCTCAGCCGGAAAATCTCCACCCGGGAGAGCCATTCATATCAAGAACCCTCATCTTTCAATCTCACGAGGGACGCGTCGAAGAGCGGCTGGGGAGCCCCGTAGGAGAATTCGCCTCTCAGGGATTGGACAAAGAGGCTGCCAAGCACCACCTCAACACGTTGGAGCTGTGGGGCAGTCCATCTGGCGCTGAGACAGACTCTCAATCTAGTCAAGGGAAGTCCAGTCCTAGTCCAGGGCGACAAAATGTCGGTCGTCTCCCACATAAAAAAGCCCGGGAAGGACCAGGAGTCGCACCTGGGCCTACAGACAGGTCAAGCTTCTGGAAGTGGTGTCTCCGGCATCGGATCACCCTAACAGCCGTTCACCTTCCCGGGGAAGGACAAAACCCTGGCAGGTGCCCTATCGAGGAAGACATCCGGGAAGTCAGGGACCACCGAGAGTCCGGGGTCGTTTGGTGGAGGAGTGGCACCTCAACCCCAAGATATGCAAAGTCGCGTCTTCAACAAGCTGGAACACCCCACGTGACCTGTTCGCCAATCACCTCAACGCCACAGCTCCCGACATAATGTTCGTGGGCCAGGGACCCAGCGGCACTTCACCAGGACGCCATGACAATGGAGGTGGACGGAGTCGCAGTATAAGCCTTCCCTCCGATCGCCCTAGTTCCTCGAGGTTCTTCTCAAGTTCACCGGACAAGCAGCTGCCGCATGATTCTGGTGTGCCCGAATTGGCCTCGACAACCATGGTTTCCAAGACTCCGGTCGCTGCTGTACGCCAACCCGTTGACTTCCAATGAGGAAGGACCTGATCAAGCACTCCGGGGGGTCTCCTTCAGATGGAGACTCTGAAGTCGATCAACCTGACTGCATCGCCAATTTCGTCCAGTCCTACAAGAAGCAGCAGAGCCTTTCGCTCCAAGCTGCCCGTCTGGCGGGAGAGGGCAAGGAGAGACCTACAAAAGGAAGGGGACTTATAATTCCAGAATGGTCAAGTACCGGAACTGGTGCAGGGACCACCAAGTGGACCCTTATGCGAGCAACTCTAAGGGAGGTGTCAGACTTCCTGCGCAGGTGTTCGAAGACGGAGCCAACCCCCAACCCCCACGCACAGTCAGGAGTTGCCGAACGGCAGTAGGAGCCATCCATATGGGGTTTGGCGGAGGCATACTCGTGTCGAACTCGCCAGCGCTTCATAATCTCATCAAGGGAATGCTAAATCGACCGCACTCTCTCTCTTATAATGACCACATCAAGAAGACGAAGCGGAATATGTTCACGCAATAGTATCTTGAACAACTCACTGGCAACAAGCTGGGGGCTCGCCCACATACTAAGAGCGACGGCACTTTTTTTTTTACGCTGTGCTACTCATGTGCAGAGTAGCCATGCCAATGTATGGGAAAGATCAAATCATGCCAAGAAGCTTGATCCATCGTTAAATGCATCCTGCCGGCTTATCACATTATGCCTCGTCCAACACCCACGGAAAACTTGTAATCATAGCAGGAATTGATCCACCAGACCCCATCCGTCGTAGCGTAGCGAGCATGCAAGAGCGTAGCTGCCAAGATCCAGTGAAGCACCCATGTCTGGACAGATACCTGCTGCCAACGCATTAAATCAAGACTGAGAGTTTAAAGCAAAGTCCAACCTTTGAAACAGTCTTAGGAGTTAAAGAGAGTCGCCTGTGAGAAAGAAAGACTTACCTATCAAACCAAGAACATCTATCGGTATTGAACCTGGTGAGATCTCCACCTGGCTGACTCCTCATGGGGGCTGAATGGCGATGCCTCAATAGATTGAGAACCAGAACTCGGCGATCTAAGGTTCATTGCAGCGGGGGCTATATGGAAGGCAGATCAGGACAATGCCTGTGGTTGTGGAACAGCACCACAGACAAGTGGAACACCCTCTTGGTCTGCCCACTGTGAGCAAACAATGCACAAACAAGGACCGTGCGGAAGGCAGTGAAGCAGCCAGACGCAGTAACCATCTCTGGCTGGATCCTATTTGAGAACCCCCAACCCCCCAAAGTGTGTGGGACACGGTAAGAAGAAGAAGAATGTGGAAATGTATGCCATATTGTCCGTCTAGTACACCCATGATTCCAAAATGTATAGTTTGTACCATCATGACCATTGGTTTTGAGTTATAGGACAAAATATGGTAAAAAAGGTCAATTTCTATTTGTACAGGGGTCAAATCAGAAGTGGCTCCAATTTTGTTGAAAAAACGATGAGTTGTTCATTCTGCTGAATGCGTCAAAATAAGGAATAGTTTGTGCATCGCGTGTATAGTTATCATGTAGGAAAAAATAGGTCAGACGGACATAACTCAACTGGCGTTGACCTTCTTTGACCCTTATCCTCCGTAAGTAAACATTTAATATAATCAAAACTGTACTTTTGGGAGCCTCTTACCTCAGGCAATAATTTGCAAGTATTTAAAATAGAATCAATTAACTTTTAATGTTGACCCAGTACAAATTGAGATTGACCTTTTTTTTACCATTTAGTCATTTTACCCTTTAACTCCAAAACCAATGGTCGTAGGTGTACAAACTATACATTTTTGGAATCTTATGATTAGATGTGACAATATGGCATATCATTTTCAACCATGATTTGGGCATGTTAAAAGTTTTTGGGGGGGGGACCCCTGTGTAAACTTAAATTGCCTCATGAAAAAGTGACATCAAAATTTGAGAGTACTACATGCCTAGCATTGATGTAGACTGGTCCATACTAACTCCAAATGTGGCAAAACTTTCTGTAGTGAGGGGTATACAAATTCCTTAAATAAGCCCCTATGATATGCTGCTCCTGCCTTATTATATGGCGGCCCATCACTGCACAGTAAATGAGAAGAGGGAGGACAAAAGCTTTTTATATTTAGATTCAGAGAACAGATTTCTTGTGAACCTTATTCGGAAACCTACAAGACGAGAAATTTAGTGCACAAGAAAGAATCGGACATGAGAGGAAAATGCAGAGTGGAAGAAAATAGCTTACCAAGCAATTTGAAATCATCAACTGATTGCAGACGTTTCACCACCAAAATAATACGAGTTGCTGCAAGTTTTGTATCTAGAGAAGTGCCATAATGGCACACTTGGATGCACTTAATAGTGAATCAATTTCTTGTGGTGAGGGACTGGGTAGTCACACTAAATGATAATGTTTGCATTTTAATTCAGATAGCATGAAAAAAAATAGGTTCCGCGGATCATGCTCGGGTTACCTTCTGAAAAACTTGCCTCAGTGCTGTGCTGAATTCGTGGTTGGGGATGATACATCTAATGGGTTAAAACCAAAAAAGTTTATTTATAGAACTGACCAGGAATGTCATGGTGGTGGGGTACTTTGACCTAACCGCATCAGCTTAACCCGTTTTAAAGAGTGGAACGAGTTCCTATGTACCCCTTTAAAAGTTTGTTTACTAAGATAGAAACAAAATTATATTTGATTTATTGCTTTACACTGCAAATACCCTTAAACCTAGAAGCCATAAGGAAATATACCTTGCTTGATGATGAAAAAGTATGTTATTGTGATGTTCTTAGACTCAAAGGGCATTCGATACCATAAACAATGAAATTTTTTTGTCTATTTAACTCATCCACTATGGTATTCGAGGGGGTGTTGCCTTCGAGTGGTTTAAGAATTATCTAACTAATATAACTTCACAAATTCACCATCTTTGAACAATTACAAATCACCATTTTACACGACAAAACTGTGGGGGGTACCACAAGGGCTCAATTTTGGGACACTTTGAGTTTTATACATAAATGATATTTGTTTATTTCATTTTTTTTCTCTTTCTAAATATTTGCGGATGATACAACGTAATAGCACAGCACCCACACAAAAAGACTAAAAGTTCTAGTCAACAAAAAATCAACACTGAAACTTAGGCACAGTTCTTACTGGTGAGCTATAAGTATCACTATTTAAATAAAACTAACTATATGCTGTACAAAACAAGTATGATGATCGTGAAATTCCAAATTGCGAAATTTCTATGACAACACAAGTATTTCACGTGTTCATCACACTAAAAATTTCTGGTTTGTTTTGTAACAATAGATGAATGTCTCACCTGGAAGCAATACCACAAACTTACATTTCCAATTTATGTCTCAAAATATACAGGAATCGTGTATCGCCTTAAAGGTGTTCTTCCTTCTAACACACCAAATTTTTCACCATTACAATAGTCTGTTACTCTTCATATTTATGTACTGTAAGATATCTGGGGAGATCTTATATCCATTTTTGACACACCATCCATAATTAGGCAAAAGGGCATTCATTCGCATTTGTAAAAAACCCCCCCCCCCTGTCGCAACAAACATAACCCCCTCATTTATTGCTGATCTAAAAACACTCACTGTCCAAGCTATTCACAAACTTCAAGTTGCGTTTTTATAAAAACTAATTTTACCGAAAAGTTTCTTAAACTTCATCAAAATAAATTGCAATCCATGAGTATGTACAAGGACAATCCATAATTTGACCATCTGTATTGCACAACACTGATCTCGCAAGAAACACTCATTTAGGAAACGACGAAAGTGTCCTGTATTATGGAACCCCATCCCCAAAAAAATGTGTGACTCCAGAACTATTTCACCTCTTTCAAATCAAAGTATTAAAGGCTTGATCTCATTGACCCCATTATTAAAATGTTAATACCTCATATATAGATTCCTCTCATCTGATTGGTTCAAAGTAGAGGTCATTAAAAGAGTGGGCCCCTTTTTCTATTAGGATGACGTCACGATGAACCGTTTGCCCGGGGCATGGCAATCGACTGTGCCCGGACAATAATAGACAGTCCAAACACCGTGTTCATAGAGTCGCGCGGGTGCGAGTCCCATGTGTAACGATTGGGCGTTTGCAAATGTTTGTAAAGTTGTGGCATTGTTCAGTTCGGGAAAGCTTTTAACCAATCAGATGAGAAGAATCTATATATTCGGATATAAAACAAATATTGACTGCTTACGATCGGGGCACAGTTTAAAATTATAGGCCCTCGGTGATGCTCAAACCCCACCAGGACTATGCCCTCAGCTTCGCTTCGGGCATAGTCATGTTTTTGACATCACCGAGGGTCTATAATTTTCAACCATGCCCCTCAATAGCAGTCAATATTTGTAGACTTTTTCCTCCCCCTAATTTCTAGTGGCTGCCAGTGTCCATGTCCCACCTTTGTCCTTCTTGTCTTTCACTTTGCCCCGCGTCTATGTCTTTAGTCTGTTTGTTCGCCGTCTTCACGTTTTATGTAAATTTTACTGTACATTATGTATTTTGGGGGACCACTAGAATTTCGAGCTATGCTCTGTTTGGTTTACCCGCTATGCCAGTATATTATACATCAAAAACTTTGATAATCGCGGCTTGCCTAGTGAAAATATGAACTAAACTTGATTGATTTTGAAGAATAAAACAACAAAAGAAAAGTTATTACATGGACAGAACTTTGAAGAGGGGTGGTACATATGGAACATCTGTTAAGAAGAATGCAAAATAGGTTCCCCGCGATTCATGCTCGGGTTACTTCTGAAAACTTTGATATCATTGCTGTTACTGAATCGTGGTTGGATGATACATATAATGATGGTGAAAACCAAAATTTTATTTATAGAAATGACAGGAATTTTCATGGTGGTGGGGTACTTTTAACCCTAACCCTCATCAGCTTAACCCCGTTTTAAAGAGTGGGAAAGAGTTCCATATGTACCCCTTTAAAGTTGTACAAGAAACAAATTATTTTTGATTTATGGCTTTACACTAGCAAATACCCTAACCCTAGAAGCCTATAATGAAATAGTACCTTGCCTTGATGATAAAAAGTATGTTATTGTGATTTTCTTAGACTCAAAGGCATTCGATACCATAAACCATGAAATTCTTTTGTCTAAACTCATCCACTATGGTATTCGAGGTAGTGCCTTCGAGTGGTTTAAGAATTATCTAACTAATAGAACTCAATTCACCATCTTTGACAATTACAAATCACCATTACACGACATAAACTGTGGGGTACCACAAGGCTCAATTTTTGGTCCACTTTTTATTTTATACATAAATGATATTGTTTATTCTTCATTTTTTTTCTCTTTCTACATATTTGCGGATGATACAAACTTACTAGCATCACACAAAGACTAAAGTTCTAGTCAACAAAATCAACACTGAACTTATTCACATTTCTACTTGGTTTAGAGCTAATAAGTTATCACTGAATTTAAATAAAACTAACTATATGCTGTACAAAAACAAGTATGATGATCGTGAAATTCCAAATTGCGAAATTTCTATTGACAACACAAGTATTTCACGTGTTCATCACACTAAATTTCTTGGTGTAACAATAGATGAATGTCTCACCTGGAAGCAACACACAACTTACATTTCCAATATTGTCTCAAAATATACAGGAATCGTGTATCGCCTTAAAGGTGTTCTTCCTTCTAACACAATTTTCACCCTTTACAATAGTCTTGTACTATCTCATATTATGTACTGTAATATAATCTGGGGAGATCTTAATAATTCATTTTTGAACACCATCCATATTAGGCAAAAGGCAATCATTCGCATTTGTACAAACCCCCCCCCCCCCTTTCAGCACATACCCCTCCTTTATTTGCTGATCTAAAAACACTCACTGTCCAAGATATTCACAAACTTCAAGTTGCGCTTTTTTATAAAAACTAATTTTACCCGAAATTTTCTCTAACTACTTCATCAAAATAAATGCAATCCATGAGTATGGTACAAGACAATCCCATAATTATAGACCATCTGTATTTCACACTGATCTCGCAAGAAACACCATTAAAACGCAAGGTCCTTTATTATGGAACTCCATCCCCAAAACAATTTGTGACTCCAGAACTATTCACTCTTTCAAATCAAAGTATAAGGCTGATCTCATTGCCCATTATTAACTGTTATATACCTCATATATAGATTCCTCTCATCTGATTGGTTAAAAGTAGAGTCATTAAAATAGCTGGGCCCCTTTTTTCTATTAAGATGACGTCACGATGAACCGTGCCCGGGGCATGGCAATCGACTGTGCCCGGAAAATAATAGGACAGTCTCAACACCGTGTTCATAGATCGCGCGTGTGTGCGCGTCCCCTGTGTAACGATGGGCGTTGCAAATAGTTTGTAAGTTGTGGGCATTGTCAGTTCGGGAAATCTTTTAACCAATCAGATGAGAAGAATCTATATATTCGGTATATAAAACAAAATATTGACTGCTTAATATTCGGGGCACAGTTAAAATTATAGGCCCTCGGTGATGTCAAAACCATGACTATGCCCTCAGCTTCGCTTCGGGCATAGTCATGTTTTTGACATCACCGAGGGCCTATAATTTTAACCGTGCCCCTCATAGCAGTCAATATTTGTATACTTTTTCCTCCCCCTTAATTTCTAGTGGCTGCCAGTGTCCATGTCCCACCTGTTTTGTCCTGTCTTGTCTTCACTTTTGCCCCGTCTTATGTCTTTAGTCCTGTTTTGTTCGCCGTATTCCAGTTTTATGTAAATTTTACTGTTACATTATGTATTTTTGGGTGACCATTATCATTTCGAGCTATGCTCTGTTTGGTTTACCCGCTATGCCAGTATACTTATACATCATAAACTTTGTATCGCTGCTTGCATAGTGAAATAAATTGATTGATTGAAAATAAACAAAAGAATTTATTACATGGAGAACTTTGAAGAGGGGTACATATGGAACTCTGTTAAGGAGAATGCACGAGAAGTGTTGATTCGTGCTTCCGAATCCCCGAGCGAAGCGAGGGGATTTGGATAGCACGAATCAATAACTTCGAGTGCTTTCTCCGACTTAAACCATCATAACAATTGTATTCAGCAATTACGCGCATTTGATTTGTATACCTGTGGATTCGGTTGCATGTTTTATAACGTGCTTATACGCAATTGAATTGTACACACCTGCTGTTTGTATACGAAATTCTTACACACTTATTATTTGTATACCTGTAGATTCGTACATATATTGATCGATTATAAATACTGTAAAATCAACCGAGCGTTAAACCCTGGTTTAAAACTGAGTTGCTGAAACACAAATCTGTAATTGTATACTGTAGATTCGTGTACAACGACTTTTCATACGAAATTCTTACACCCCTGTTATTTGTATAATTGTAGATTCGACATAATACCGTGCTTCTCAGTTAGCGGTATTAGTACAAGCGAAATCAAGAAGGCGTTGAAATCGTCAATTGCTGTATGGATAGTATGTTTTTTTTGCAGCTGAATAAAATTGCATGTGTCGTGATTGCGTTTTCCCTCCAACCACATAAATGGATTCCGATAAAGACATTATTATCACCCAAATAAAATATGGTGGTCTGACACAAGTGATGTACATCCACTTGCTTTGCATCCTAAACGAGAAGCTGATTGAATTGACTAAAACCATTGCTCAATATTTGTAGATCCAGTCCGTATTAACATTGAATAAGTGTGGGTTCGTAACATCCATTGAGAGAGTAATGAAGGCACACGAAGCATTCAATAGCCGAGTCCCACGCATCAGTACATGTAGGAATGCAGCATTTAGTACTGCAGTGGCCAATGCTATAGGCCTATGCCCATGACAATGATGCGTGTCCTACCAATATGGGATAATATGTGGAACTATACGATTATATATGGAAATTACAAAAATTAAAACCTATAGTCTTTGAAGCAGCAATGCACCTTGCGAGGAGTTGATTGACTGAGAGAGAACATACGAACACTGAATATTTCAAGAAACCAAGGATACCGAGCTCACTGTAGATCATATACTTTTGGAATATATTTACCAAGCGATACGGTACATGGTTTTGATTTTGAAACTTTATACCCAATGGATAATATGGTGATTATACGTGATCTTGGAATTACAGAATTAAACCGATAACCCGTCGGAAAGCACTTGCGGGGAGTTTATTAACTGAAGAAATACGGCAAACTAAATATTTCACAACGAAAAACAGCATTACCCAGCTCAGTCAATCATTTACTTTTGGAATATATACCAGCGATACGCGGACAAGGTTTGATTTTGAAATTTACTACCAAATGGATATTGATATGGTGGGATCTTGGAATTACACATATTAAAAACCCAAGTCTTTCGAAAGCACATGATCGCGCGGGAGTTGATTACTGAAGAAAGAGAAATACGGCAACACTCAAATACGGCTCACTGCATCTCATATACTTTTGGAATATATTTACCAAGCGATACGGGACAAGGTTTGATTTTGGAATTTTACTATTCCTCCGGAAAGGCCAAGGATTACAACATGTCAATTGAGTCCTACGGTGCGTGACATTCTTTATTTTAGGCAAAAATTGTATCAGCTTCATGCGCTAAGTTGGGCACAAAGGTTTTTAAAATCGCGTTTTATTAATTCTATTTTTGAATTGTTAGAGTGTTTTATCGACCAATTAAAAATGGACGATTAAATGAGCTAAAAGGAAATGTAAGAAAAAATAATTCCGGGTGGTAGCACAGAGCCTTTATTCACTCAACACAGAATATCAGGCAAAAGAAGCTGAGATAAGCATTTTGCCTTTATTTTAAAGTAAAATGTCAAATACCTAATGTATATTTTGTTTGCGAAAATTCCTCAAAATATTTTATGTGGCCAAATTTTACGAAGTCCCTCTACATTTTGTGACCTCCTTTGTGCCGCTTTATATTTGTGAAGCGCCCTATATAAGATAGGACCTCCATTTTGTGAAAAAGAAAATTAGTCAATTTCTACATTTGAGTCCTAGAAAGTATAAACTAGACATCTTTTGACTAATAGTCTCAAAACGAGTTTTTATAGGAATAATTGTAGAAGAATGAGTAATTTATCTTTTACAGTGCCATTTGCTGTTTCCGTTAGAGAATGGATAATATACCAAGGCCTAATCAGTTCATATTGATAACGTACAAGATGAGTAACAAAATGAAATCAATAAGACCATATCGTAATTTGCAACACTTAAGTGGCAATGTAAACCCACATGACAAGTTAACTCTAAACTATATCCTAAACGTTAACAATGAGACGACTTTTCATTGATGCGTGTAATGTGCGGGAAAAAAAAATCTTACATGAAATCCTTATTATGTAAGCCTAAACATGGTTTTTAAATTGTACTCATACGCAGAAGAAATTACATTTGAAATAAATGTTAAAATGATAAAGCAAAGCAAAACAAAATCAAAAAAAGCAAAAAACACCATTTTTAAAAAAAAATTTTATTAAAATATGAATAGGAACTGTATAGGCCTACTATGACCATTCCAAAGCTGCCTCGATTTACGTCACCCGGACAAACTGAAAAACACATTAAGCAAATTACATGAAATAAAAGCAAGCCAACAAACAAACGAACAACAAATACTAGTAAATTAAAATATTAACAGTAACTTTATAGGCCTACTATAGCCATTACAGGCCTTGCTCGATTTTACGTTCACGGAAAAATGAAAAAAAAAACACCTATGAAGTAACAGGTACGATTTATGGAAAGGACAGGTGGTAAAATTATTGCACTTTTGAAACAAAAAATTATAAACCTACACGTGTACAATATTGGTTTATAGTTTATTTCTTAAAAAAAGTGGCAACAAATTACGGTCCGCAATATGATTTTCCTTAAAATTTATATTATTTATAGTATTATAACAATTGGCTATATAGCCAGGACAAGCCCAGTGACAAAGCACTAAATTAAAAGGGTGCCCATAAAAACACACAAAATAGAAGGCAGCCCTAAAACCAAAAGTGAAAGGAATGGCGGATGCAAAAAGCAAAAAATAAAGGGACCAGAACGAATGGAGAAAATAAAAAAAACCTAAGCCCTATAGCTACAAGCTGTAGCGCGCTAAACAGCAGGCTTATTTAAAGGCTTTTTAGGGAGGTGCACTTTACAACATTTCCTCGGGAGGTAGTTCCATAATGTGGAGCAAATGCATTATAAAAAGACCTTTTGGAAAGCAAGAGCCTGCGGAAGGGTGGGGGACTCAAGATGCTAATACCAATATTAAGGGCGTCGTTGCGTTGAGGAGGGCATCGGCAGTTGGACGACTTCGGAAGAAAGCCAAAATGATGTTTGGTTAGAACCTTGTTGAGAGTAAGATGAGTAAAGGATTGTGCTTGTGGATAACACTTTCCACAATCTTGCAGACAATGGGTCTGTGTAATGATATGGGACGGTAGTTGGAAAAAGATGTGAAGAAAACATAATTGCTCAAAATTAAGCATGTACTATAGAACATAATGTTTAACGTTATTGTTGGACATGATGTTTTTATATTTTCTGTTGTGTTTTTATTCTACACAGTTAAATGCAACTTTTACATTGTTATTTGTAAATGAAAACCATTGCTATTACGTCATTCTTTGTTTGTCCTGTGATTATTACGAATCCACACTTTCTTCACGACTCATAGTTTTTGTAGATTGCGTGTATGCCAGATGCAGAGAAAGTGTGGATTCGTTAGAAATAATCAACCGGACAAACAAAGAAATGAACCCGATCAATAGCAATGGTAATGCCTAAGAGGGATTTATTATGTTGAGAAGAGGAATATGCTCTTATTTCTCTTGTGAGCCCACTTAAGCACTTGAGAAAACCCACTTGAATACATGGTGTCAAAGAGCATAGTTGGAAGACCCCGACGAAAAAGAACAATAGGAACACCGATCATGCCAATCCATATGAATATCGAAATCACCCACAAGAGAAATAAGAGCATAGTCCTGAGAAGCTTGGAGTTTGCAATAGAGTGATCATCAAGTAATTCCATGTATTCAGTGCGACAATTAGGATGCCGATAAAAAAAACACCAAACAAAACCTTGCCCTTATTAGTTATATTGGTATTATGTGCGACAGCGTTGTGGCTGTGTACCATTCTGACTGTAGGATGTTGACCCCAAAACTGAGGCTGGGGTAAATTAGGGGTGATTGGATTGCCAAGCCTGTGGGTGCCAAATATCGCATTGTCATTTGTTTAAGTGGTTCAAGTATTGAGAATCAGCAACAGCTTTTGTAGTTCTCCAATCACTCTAAAAGACGACGGAGCATTATCGATTGGTTCACCAAAGGTTACCTCATCTCCAATTGAAAAAAGGATTATAGTTAACTTTTACCTTCTAGTAAGAAAAAAGTTGAAAAAGGAACCCTCAGAATTCTCGTTATCAATTGTCAGAGTGTCCATGCGAAAAGGAATCCCTCCCACACTTTGTTGAAACAAGGGAAACCACATACTGTATCATAGGGACCGATCCTGGCTTAGCGAATCAATATCTAACAATGAAATTTTTCCAAGCCGATTTCAATCTTACTCCAAGGACAGACCAGGCTGAAGCTGGAGAGGTGGTATCTTTGTCGCATCCGTAACGATCTAATGGTACTCCCAAATTGTACTGGTATACGATTGCGAGATTATAGGGGTGCGTATCCAGATGGGTGGTCATCTAAAGATGTACTAATTGGATCATTCTACAGAGTGCCTGACAATAAGGGACCCAGAGTAACTCGAGAAAATGAAGATCATCTAGGACGTATTAACATTTTCAGCAAGGGTATCTACTATATGCCTTAGTGTGACTTCTAACCTCGGTGATTATTGAGTGGAGTCCCGCAGGGTTCGACCAGGATCAAGTAAGAAAGCTTTCTCTGAGCAACTGCTTGATATAGCGGACCAATTTAATTTCGAGCAAATGGTCTGGAAACCGACGGTGAGGATTAGGATTTTTTAGACCTCTTCTCACTAACAACCCAACGCTTGTTGCAAGAGATCTATATTTTACCGGTTATCAGTGACCCACGATGGGATCCCTTTGGTAGAATTATTTCTACCAGGCCTGCAAGTTACCAACTAGAAAGATTATAGATATGATTTAAAGCTACCGTAGAGGGCCTGAAAAAAGAAAACGTCAGCCCTGCAGTACCAAATACCAGCAATTGCACTCAGTGCTGGAAGAAGAAGAGGGGATAACATTTAAAAATGGATATTTAAGTAGAGGAGAAGGCATACTTCCCTTTCAAACATTCCTCGAAGAAAAATGCCACTCCATGGATCTCTCACAGGATCAAAAAGAGTACTTAGGAAAACGCAACGCGCAGTAGCGTGCAAGATCTACTGGTTCAGAGATTGATAAACAAAAACTTCAACAAAAACATGAGAAAGGCGGTTCCAAAAAGAAACAAAGAACTCATACTGGAAATGGGTACGTTCATCTTGCATTGACACCCAAAAAAAAACAATTCTGTGACTTTTGTTTTAAAAAACACTTAGGAAAGATTAGTATTGGTATTCCAGCCCTCGAATGGCCATGGTGAATTAATGATGATGCAAAAAACAAAGAGACATTTTGAATAAGCCAAGTTTGAATTGTTCACCAACGAAAAACCAATGCCAAACTTTCCCAGCCCTCACAAGTATCCACAAATGCCAGGAAAGACTTTGTTCGGTGTTATCGCCCCCCAAGAGGGGGTGTTGTTAAAAATTGTTGCAAGAAATTGATGAAAAACAAAGCTTCTGGCCGGGATGGTGTGAGCGCAAAAAATGATAAGATATAGGCTACAGAAAACGTCACAAGGGGCCGACTCATATTTTTAAAACGTATATGTCCGGTGTCTTCCTGCAGATTGCTTCAGCCAACATCAGCCCACCCAATATTTAAAAAGGGCGACCGAGCCACTGCAGCTAACTTTTATCGCCTGTGTCCTTAACTCATATCAGTTTGCAAGATATTGGAACATATATTATACATAGTTAAAAGTCTGCATCATTAGTAAATACAAATTTGACCAGACAGGGCAACATGGTTTAGATACAGATTCCAGCTGAATACAAACTCATGTTAAACAAGCCGTTGACCTTGCTAAATCCTTGGATACAAAGTCTGTTGAGATGATCAGCATGGGATTTAGCAAGGCTTTCGATGTGTTCCTCACAACAGATTATTGTACAAAATGAAATGCTTTGGTACACAGGAGGACACACCCACTTGATATCTAATTTCTTAACTAAACGGAATCAGAGAGTTGTCGTGGATGGACATCATTCACACTGGGTGGGGCAGGTTAGATAAGGCGTTCCGCAAAGGAACCCGTACTCGGCCCATTATTATTCCTGGCATATATAAACGACCTCCCAAATACATACATCAGACGGTTCGATTATTTGCCGTATGATTGTGTTCTTGTATTCGTCCGATCCACGCAACTCTGATGTTTCTTTGTTTACAGCCCCGACATTGATAACAATTGTACCCAACCTGGCAGGGACATTGGCACAGAAATTCAAAATCCAAAATCTATGTCCTTAAACTCACTCATGCCAGGTCCGGCAACTACACCATCATTATAAATTGGAAAAACACCGTTTTCAAGAAACCTACCTCACATCTCATATAGGGGTTAAGTGTCAAACATGAACAATAGTCTCAAATGGGGATGACCACATAAAATCACTGTGTATCAAAAAGCAAAAGAGTACTTAACCTTGTATGCAGGAACCTACACCCATGTACAAACTGAGACTTACCGGCAACGGCTTATAAAAATTGGTCCGGCTTCATTTAGAATACTCAAGTACAGTTGTGGGATCAATACCAAGGGAGTACTCAAACAGAAATTGGAAATGGTTTCAGCATCGGGCGGCCCAGATATGCTTGTAGAAACTACGACGGGAAGAGCAGCGTGACTAAACTGCTGGCTGAACTGAACTGGGATAAGTTAGAAATCCGAGACCAAGATGCCAAGAGAACCTTCTCTATAGAAATATATACGACAGCTTGCCATTCCTTCGAGAAATTTCTCAACACCAGCATCTTCCTACTCGTAATACCCAATAATAAATCATACCTGAGACCACGGCAAAGAAGGACTGTTACAAAACCTCCTTTTTTCCCAAAGACAATATACGAATGGAATAGACCAGACTCGCTTATCAACATCCATACCACCGAAGTATTCAAAGACGAAGAAGTAAGAAGGTACCAACTACTGAGGAACAAAAATCACATTAAGAAAGCTTTTCGCGCACACACCAAGGGACCTAAATAAATCGGGATTAAGGGACACTCGATCAACGAAGGGATGCATAATGCACACTGATCTGATGAAATCCGTGTTACTTATGGATCGCGGTCGCTACGTGGCGCTGTTCCGCTACGCCTCCGATTACGTTTACTGTATAAATAATCCAGGTTGGTTACTATCGTACATGGCGGCGCTATTACTATGGCAATGATAATTAATCCTGAAAAAGAAAAGCTAAAATTTTATTTTTACATGTTTGAAAGTAAATTTTTTTCAAATAAATGATAAGAAGGCAATCAAAGTTAAGGGTGGGATTGATTGCCGTTTTATGTAAATTACGATGATAGGCCTACATTATGAATACACAACCCTATCCGTTAAGGTGGTATTAGATAATTTTCAACCGGCGATGATTAAACATTTTTGGCTTTTCTTTTACTTGTTCAGATCATCTCACTGCTATTACTAGCTGCGAATCGTTCTGGGCAATTGTACACAGTGTCACCCGCCTGACACACCCCTCTGCGTTTGGCGTCGAAGATTAGAGTGTTGCAGAGTACACAGTCAAAGTCAAAGTCAGCTCAAACAATTTCAAAGAAATCAAAGTCAAATAGATTCTTCTATGGGGAAGGATGTGCCACATGAAGGATGATGACCCTTTCGTCTTGGGGTTATTTTTATTTTTAAATAGCGCCAGTCATTTAGAAAGGTCCAAAGGTTAATTGGTGTGTAGGCGATTCTGGCTGTGTTGTTTTCCAATACGGACCATTGGATCCCCGCATTGGATGCAATACAAACATTCGACGAAAATAGGATCAAGCATGAGTAATTGACCTTATTTTTGAAGTGTAAGTGAGGGTATTTACTGCTGTTTATTGTGGTTGTACGGTAAATGTATATATTCGATTCACTGGCTTGCCATCATTTGGTTTGTGTCTAGGCTAGTAGTAGTAAAAATAGCTCGTTCACGTAGAGTTGCACGTCGTCCGTACCTTCCTCCTACAAAGCTACGTGCCTTCTCTATTTGTAAACCGGGATGGGTGCGCAGCCGATCCGTATGCGGGAAATAAGCAAATCCAGAATCAGTATAAATAAGCACTATTGAAAATATTTACCTTGATGTAGTCCTAATTATTTTTATATTATACGGACACGTTTTGTGCTTGACTGATTTCAATTCCATGGCTAAAATCTGATTGATTTTGAAACGGTATTTTCTTAAACGTTTAAAATCCCAAGTTCAAATAGCAGTCGCCAACTAGATCAGTGAGTGCCCGTGATCTTTTCGTGTTTATTTTTTCTTTAGAATAGGCACGAGCACGCTTATTTTCGCTGATTACCAAGTAATAGAACATGCACACACAGGGAAGTCATGGCAGTGGGAGACACTGTGTTTTAGCTTCAATTGTGCGATCACTTCGTGCCCTTTAGGGCCAACTTCACGGTGTAAGCAGAGCGTTGCACCGTTTGTATTTTTAAAAATCGAGGCTAGTAGGGTGCTAAGACCATCAGAGTTTAATATGCACGGATTCGCTTGTGATTAGGGACCGTCAGTTACCAAAATTATGACTTGGTGGCACATTATGGTGATGGACTGTGGATCCCGTTTTTTTACTATACTGCCTCTCAGGCTTCGGTGGAGCTAGTAGGGGCAATCGTAGCGGAAAAACGCAGTAGAACCTCTGGCTCTAAGTTACCAACGGATCCATACTGAAATGTCAGGGAAAAGTCAGACGAGTATTCAAGTCGGCGACCAGCGCTCACA
>JAMKCH010007156.1:0-31518 GCA_023653785.1 Ophioderma brevispina
GGACTGATATAGGGGAGCAAACCCTGGGCAAGAATAATCCCACTTACCCGCAGTACGCGCAGCCGAAACAAATGGGCCTGAGGCCTCGCGGGGCAACCATGTGCAGGGATAATACATATATATATCCTGATCTTTGTTTAACCACTTCCAATTCCACTCCTTAAAAGCTTCCGAATTCCACCTCTTAGAAACTCTTCCGATTCCGATCTAAAAAAACATCACAAACTTCACAAACTGCACCAACACATCGTCATCCAAGCCCGACGACCCGTAGTAGAGGTAGATTTTATATCAGAATTATATAATACATAAACAATCGCCGATAATCATGCGATAAAGGGGAAAAAAAATAAAAAAATTAAAAAAATTAAAAAAATTAAAAAAATTTCAACATGGTGCCCCAACTGAGACACAAAAGAGCAAGGATTCGGGACGCCAATGTGTGACGTCATATAGTTGGGCGTACCGATCTAGCATGGGACCGCTACAAGGCATGGGCCACCGAATTTTTAAGGTGCATTAGGCGTTCTGAAGGCGCTTTTGAGCACAAAAAATGCACTATTTGGATTATGTTCGTAATGTAATATAAAATGGATAAATAGAATATTAGGATTATCTTCAGATCATTTTTTAAAGGGGATTCCTGCCCACTAGTCAAACAACCAAACTTCCACTCCATTAATAATTAAACAATCTTTTTCAAAGTACAACAACCACCGCCGCTTATAAGTTTAGAGGTATGAAAAAATGCTGATTGCTGATAAATGCCTCCTGGACATTTAGTTTTTTAAAAAGGTCCATTGTGCATCAGGACCTGTGGGACATTTACCTTACCCCCTTGGGGGACCCAAGTGCTGATTTCTTGCCTGTGGGACATTAGCAGTTTGCATAGGAAAGCATAGAAGAGTAATTTTCCAGCCAGCAGCACTTAAATGCATGCATGCCTAAATTGCCTGCCCAACCTTTTTATAAACAAAGAGTGCCTTTCCCCTCCCTGCCTGTGGAACATTTACCCACAAGGAGCTGGGGGTGGTTTAATCTTTGTACGCAAATGGGAAGATGCATTTTTATGGAAATAAAAAATACTCCATGGTTATTACAGTAACAGCATCACCTACCAGCCCTCGCAGTCCTTCCCACTCTATGGATATAATCCTTTGGTGACGTTGGCACATGTGGTTGATCACTAATTTCCACTGTAGGATATGTCCTAGACCCTCGACTGTCCACGTCTGTTTCTACAGGATTCGTACCTGATTAGATTTAAACATGGCTAGATGGCAAGACGTATTCTCTGAAAGGAAAAATACGCAATTTTGGGATCTTATCAACTTCTATTTTTAAGGTTCAATAGATATCTTTAAAATAAAGCTTCTTTTAAAATTTGTTGATTTGGATACCATATTGTAATTTCTGGTGTTAAAATTACAACTTTCTACAAGAGTATCTAAAATTTTCACCCAAGATAAGACAAAAATACCATACTTATTACGTCTGGAATCAAATCTGCGACGTGTCGTTAAAATGCTGTGCGTTGACTGTATGCACAGAAGCACTTGGTCCTTGTAACAGGGCCTCCCAGTAAGGTCCACTATTTTATGCGATTGGCCAATACATCAGAGGTCAACTGTCACTTTTGGCTGCTTGTTACGCTAGTGTGCAAATACCTCACGCAATGGCGCAGGTGACATGTCATAGATTTAATTCCAAACCAAAACCAGTGAAAATTGTCAATTTTTTCTTTATGTCCGAGGGTCAAAGACATGGATTATGAAATGTCCGCTTAATGAGGATTATAAACAATTCTTTAGAGTAAACTCAGGTTTATCCTTGGTGTAAGACTGGATGAAAGAAATCATCAAGCCTAGTCCGGAATAATCCGACTAATCTATTCAACTCTAAACTTCTATAATTGATTACTTCTATGCTGAAATTACATGGAGTAACTTAAATAATAAACTACTGTGGTATTATGGGTATTTTTTTTTTATGTTTTCAATTAATAATTTCAAATTTTATAGCAAAAGAGGTGCACCAATTTTGAGTTTCCCATGACTTCTCTCTTTCCATCTCAACTTCCAACTTCCAACTTCAAGACGTCATTTCCTAACAAATAAAGACTTCAGGCAAAGCAAGCTGAATCACTACCCTTAACTTTTAGATGTGGCCCAAAGGATGAGGTTTTACTCTACGTAAAATGGTTTGGAATTATATCAGAATGGGTTAATTTGATATACTGTTGGGTACTCGAGGATGACTAAAGAGGCCATTCATACCCCACGCACAGCATGCAATGCAGTGAAAATGGTAAACCATATGACTCAACCCAACAACAGCAGCAGCAGCCGTTTCACTACACTGCATTAACAGGAAGTATGATCAGGCCTTTAGTGTAGTATTCTCACCTGTTTAACCATGGAATTTAATGATGACAGGGGAAACCTAGCTCGCTAACTGTGGATAACATGTTGGCAAGAATCTGCAAAAATACAAGTTGCATTCAAATATTTCAACCTTATGAAATAAATGACACACAATCTGGAAATGCGGTATTGCTTACCGAAACCACATTTCATACACATTCATAGTCGGAAGCCTGCAAAAATAACTGTATGCAATCTGGTACCTCCAATTCAACCAAGCCTCTATGAAAACTGCTTTTTGGGTATTACTCTGACATTAAGACATTAGATCATATCCCTTATCTAACCCCATTACACTAGTAACCTACTTGCAAGTACTGGTAAAGATGATATAGACTTCTCCTCCTCTTCTTGGAAGTCTCAGCATTGGGGACAAGATTATGTCATCTTGTTTTGAACTTGGGCTGGTACCAAGATAACCCGCTGATCCACCTGCTCTACTGTAGCTACCCTGCAAAATGTCAAAACGAATCACTAGGCCAACTATTCAACAACACTTCCTCAACATGTAATAGAGGAGCATGGCACATTCAAGTCCCACCCATTGTTTTTTTTACAGACAGTGAGGCTGTAAACATGGGCTTCACTTACAGACACATGTTACAACAGTTTTTGCACAATTCTGAGCAAGTCACATTACGCATCCATGGGAGTATTGGCTATTATGTCAAAAACCTGGGATATGCTTTGAGTTTTGGGGGAGTTACCGGTGCGTGTCCGATGTTTGATGCTCGCTCGACTTGCCCAAAGTAAGTAATCACTTTTGATATCAAATACAAGTCCGTAATTTTTTCTCATTGTCATCACTAAAAATTTCAACCTTCCAATTCCATTCCTTCCAAGAGGGGGTAAAAATACATCGGTCCTCAGAACCGCCTCTGTACGTGGTTTAGTGAATGAGAGGCCTAACAAGGACCTTTGACCTTGGTACGTGATCTTTGACCTCATCACAAATGAGGGATCCCATGGCCCATGTTGCACCAATGCTTCAAGTTTGGTTCCAATTGAACTTCAACTTTTCAAATGAGGTAAATTTTACATTTTCAAGCCATTTACAACGGTGACCTCACATGACCTTTGACCTGAGCATGTGACCGACCTTTGACCTCATCAACCAGTGAGGGATGCCATGTTGCACCTGTGACCCATTTGGTTTAAATCCATCAAAGTAGAGGATATTACAAGCCAATGTTAACCTTTTCAAAACAGACAATCAACAACAACAGACATCAACAACAACAACAACTACAGTGGACAAGTGATCCCTATTGTCTTCCTGCCTATGGGCAGGGCGACAAAAAACCTGTCATTTTAATGATTACCACCAATATTAACACAGTCGTGAATAGGATCCTTGCCATATGCATTATTTGCTTCTACCATCAAGACCGCAAAGTTGTTCCCAAGATATGCGGTAAGTGTATGCAAGTAGCGGGCTCTCAAGAAATGTGACAAAAACAAAAAATCAGAAAACGCACCTTTATTAACAGATGTCTGTACTTGATCTGAAAACTGACGGTGCTTGGATGCCAAAAAGAAAGGTTTTTGACAAGACATCTTGCGGATTCCTTCATGGTAATCGTGATTTTGTAGCGCTAAATAACAAAGTCTGCCTATTTGCTGGTAAAGCATCAAATATGACGTCTAGATCAGGACCAAATTGCCTTCTCAGTAATCTGTCTGCTTCTCTAGCACTGTTCCAAGTAAACACACAAAAAAGACAGTCTTAAGAAGATGGTTTAAAACTTCAGTTTACATTGGGATAACAACAATGATGCCTGTTCTCCACAATTTCCCATTCTCTTGAGTATGTAGTTGACATTGCACAACCTTTTCAAACAGGCACACGGTCCTTGGAATCGCCAAGCATAATCGAACCCCTAGATTCATATGTAGAACACCCATGATATTGCAACCAAAATTGAAGTGAAATGAAGTTCAGGTAGGTTGGACCAATTTTTTTCCAAACAAAACACTATTAAAAAATTACTGTCATCTTTAGGGAGGTAGTTAGTATTACCACTTAAAGGTGCATTTCGTGATTCCAGCACCCTTCTGTTTTATTCATTGTTCACTAGATAGCCTTGAGAAAAGCTTATTCACAAATTTTAGATGAATCCCGCCTTTGGGTGCTTGGTGCTATTATTTGATTACCACCAAATAGGCGGGCTTCATAACAGGAGAACTTTGATATGGAATAATGCTGGTGCAAGAAAAGGCAAGAAGACCGCAGTGTGTATATTATGCCTGGTGTGCCGCGGTTCTTACACCGTCAAGTACATTTGGTGTACTTTACGCGCTGAACGATAATAACCAGATAATTTATGCCTATTTGGTGGTAATCTAGTATAGTATCGATATGATTTGTTGCACACGTGGGTGGGTATCAAAACTTAATTGCTCTCACACTTGTTATATCTTTGGCCTAATCTTGAGGGCAAGTGTGTAATAAAATTTGAAGTCCAAACTCATCCGTAGGGGGGAGACTCTGATTAAAATCTTATGAGGTGCACAGATTCCAATTAGCATAGCCAGTTTGGCAACTTCACACTTCCATCATGGAAGAATTTTGCCTAAATCTTACAGACGGAGCATGAACTTTAAATGAGACAGCAGGATTTAGCAAATACTACAATATCTGGATGGTCTACTTGTTAGTTTCAAGATTAAACATTTATCCAAGTATTTTATTTCAATCTTAACACTTATTATAAACAATACATATTATTACCAATGGCTAATTATGTAGGAAATTTGTCTAAGCGGTGTAATCATAACAATCCCATACAATTATTTACCAGAATTTGATTTGTCTAAGCTGAATGTGTTGCTACTCTTGAGATGGTCTGCCAAGCGGCCTGGTGTGTTGCTATGACGATGTTTGGTTTCGGACAATTCTAGTGATTGTTTGACCATATATGAAAGAAAAACAAATCTCTACTTAGTTGAGTATAATGATGCAGTGATCCCTCCCCTCTTGTTTTAAGAGTTAATACGGTCATCTCCCCTATGCTACATAGCTCGTTGCGAGTTCAATAAAACATTTGCACGATCCCCGAATGCATCTCGTATTGGGCCCATTTCCATCTGGGAAACATTGCACCAGCCTCAAGTCAGCTAAAAATACGGTTTTAGGAGCGTAACCAAAATACCAGAAAACTTAACCTATCTGTGACGTTGCACTATGTGTAATCGTCCGGCAGCTGACAAGTAGGGACACAGTTACGGTCGAAAATATCAATTTTGGCATGAATTTCAACACAGTGCCTCGATGTTTTTTGTTCCTTTGCCATTCTTCATTTTGGTAAGATTAACTTCACGTGAAAGGTACTTTGATTGTAATTTTAGGCACTGATCGGCGACGAAACGAACGAACAACAATTTTTGTAAACATGAACTCTGGTACAGTTCCGGATGGAAATGGGCACCATACGAGATGATGGGGATGCAAATGGTCTATTGGGCATTCATGTCAACACTCGAGAGTGCACCGCAGCATGTAATGGATTTTTTTTTAATTTTTCTTTTTTGGTTGTGGTGAGAGATAAATGATGAGAAATGAAAATCCTGAAATTTTGAGCTACTGTACAATTTTTCGTTTTCTCGCAGGAGCTTTCAGAATTTTAGGGGGGTCACCACCAAAAATGCTGTATGATGCGAACAGACAATTTTTGAGATGGCCATAACCTTGTAATGGAACCAGCCACAACTTTGAAAATCACATCTGGGACTATATTTTGGTGTAGGAATCAAATCTGGCCATCAAAAAACATGATAGCTGCTTACCTTTAAAGTTGTTTGGGTTTAAAAATGCAGTGTCTTTCATCTGGGAAAAGGTTGGGGGGGTCAGAACTCCCTAAGTAACAAATTTTTATTGTCCATTTTTTTGTTAACTGAGTCACACAGCATGCTTTCTACCAGTACAATAATAAAGTACATTAGTATGTAAAATAATAATTGAGTTAAAGCCCATTGAAAAATATTATTTTGCATTTTGAAATATATTGACCCCCTAAAAATCAAGGGTTGACCTTCAACATCACCCCTCTACTTCAGATATGTTAAGAACCGCATTAAAGAACTATTTCTGAAAAAGAACCAGCTGGGTTGTTTCGATGTCATTGTTGTGCAGCACAAGACAACTGGGGGTGATTTGAGACACACAAGAGGAATGGATATGGTGATATAATGTGCTGTACAATGACCTTGGGTCACATTACCTTTGTGTGGAAAACTTGAGTGTTGTATTTTTTGTTGTGAAAAAAGGATGGAAAACCACCCAAGCGAGTTCTTTCAAGGAAAAGTTTTGTTTATTGATTGATCTTCAACATATCTGAAGTAGGGGGGTTTTGTCGAATGTCAACAATGGTTTTCAGGGTCAAATGTGTCAAAAAAGTATAATTACATTTTCGATGGGTTTTTTTTTTTCTTTTTGTACCTCGCATATACTTTCGAATAGCTCAAATGTATTGGATGAAAGTTCTACTATGTGACACTGATTGACTAAAGAGGACAGTAAAAAAAAATATTACGTTTGGGAGTTATGACCTCCCGAACTTGTAACCCCAAATGAAAAATTTGGAATATTCCGCTCATTTAACTCCAAAAGGAAACAAGCTATGAACTTTTTGATCCTAGATTTGAATTCTACACCAAATTATTACCCCTAGATAGTGATTTTCAAAGTGGTGGGGGGGTGCTCCATTACTAATCTGTGACCCTCTCAACTGTCTTTCACATCGGCAGCACTTTTATGTGGACCCCCCTCTAAATTTCTGAATCGCTGTGTAGAGGGGGGAAAACGAAATGGACTATGACACTCAAAATTTCAGGATTTTCATATCTCATCAATTAGTCTACCACCATGCTTAAAGTGAAAAAAATCCATGACGTGCGGCGGTGCACATCTCGAACGTGACATTGGAATGGGCCTATTATCCTTTGGCCCAGCTTCAATAAATATTTAGAGTCTCTGGAGTTGTTGGCATTTTTTTTTGCAGCTTGAAAAATGGCATCAACGTTGCCTTTCCAAAATTTCAAAATATTTCAGGGCTAGAAATAGAATTTTGCGGGAGTGAGGAGCCGAGAGGCCACTATCGCAAAAGACCGCCCCCCCACGGAATCCACAAGATCAGTTAGATTCTCGTGAAACTGCTCAAAGTTTCGCAAACGAAAATGATAGAGAGACGAATCCACGATCTCTTGCAACTCCAGCTATGAGAATCCAAAATGGACTCTCGTAGCTTTCAAAATTCTAACTCTGATAATTTTAAAAAGTTAGCAATCAACATTTTTCTTTAATCCATGTTGTTGCCATGGTTGGGGAAAAAGCTGTGAGGAATCTAGGAGGGGAAGCTCCTTCCGGGGAGGGAATGAAAGAAATTGGACCATTTGGAGGAAAAAGGAAAAAAATTTAGGAATTTCAGGACAAAGAAATAACATAAGAAATGTTGGGAAATCTATGGGAAATGTGACTATCTTCCTGGGAAATATGCATTTTGTTTTAAAATGAATACAAAAGGTTATTTGTATCTGCTTATATTTTATGGGGGGGGGGGGGGTGCCGAGGTGTTGAGCAGATCATTTTTAGAAGCTCAATATTGCAACACAATAACCATCTTCATGGAATCTTTGTATTCATGGTGTATTCAGGGGGGGGTAGGACATGCAAACCAACAGCAACAGCAAAATCAAAACGGCGGGCAACAAACTTCCGGGTGCTAGTCTGTTCAAAAAAACTTATGGTAAAGAGGGCGCCGTTCTTACACATATCGAACGGTTACCACAGACTTGACTAAAGACTAGCATGGTCACAATATTTAAATCTATATGACCGTATGGAAATTACACTATTAGCGAGGGAATCCACTAAATGTATCATGATGATTACTGTAAAAGTGATAAATTTTCGGCGTGTATTTTCGCGTTTATGTAATTTTTAAATTTTTGCTTGTTTTTAATTCGCTCTTTCAGCAATCTACTAGACCAACACAAAATAAAATTTTCGCGAGTTGTTAATTTAGCGCTAGCTCAGAAGTGCGCGAAAAGCGGCGAAAATTAATGTATTGGTAGCGCGAAAAATTTCCACTTTTACCGTTACTGCAATATAGGGACTATGAAGCATACTGTATTGCAGTGCAGTAGAAGTAGAAGTATCAAAGGGACCATTAGTTATGTGTTTTTTTTTAGATGAAATCAAAAGATCTGCGGACTGAAGTTGATTGCTCACACAAAACATCCACAAACTACAACAGTCTCTCAGGCCATTGGTTTCCTAGTACCTGAACTGGTCTCTGCTATCTGGAAAGCTAGTTCTCTGAATTCAATGGAAAAGTAAAATTTCTGTAACAACATTTTCTGGCAACTTCATGAATGTGTGATGAACACTGACAACAGAAATACTGTCCAGACAGGTGCCAGATTTGTCAAAGCGAAGAAACAGAGCATATAACAAACTTTCTGAGTGGGGAGGGGGAAAGGGGTTTACATTTTTTCAGGGGATCAAGGCATAATTAAAGGATTATTTGAGGGTTATGTAAAACCTGTGTTGCTTCACTGTATATTGGTGCTGTTGTCCGGAAAATCACTAAAGTAAATACTCACCTCAAGGGAAAATGGGGGGGGCAGGAGGATTCCCATGAGAGAAGCATAACCATGGGTAGAGCTTCCCCTGGGAGAAGCTTTCCCCAGGGAGAGATTCCCCCTGCCCCTGATGAGAAATCATCACCGTTAGGTAATCCACGTTCTGTGTTCGGAAATGTAACCAGAACTCTCAAGTGTTGAAGAAGGCCCTGCAACAGACTATTCTTAAGGCACATGATGAAAAAATCCATAAATCATAATAACTGATATTTGGTTGTACAGGTCACAAAAAGAGTAAAAAAAAAAGTGCCCACCAAAAATTTAATCGTTGGCGGAAAATAAAAAGCAAAGCAAGGTGAATTCATTACAAACCTTGTGGTGTGATGACCAAAAAGTATATCCCATATGGGTCTTCACTTAATCGGGTTATCGGGCAGTGCAAATGCTGCCGTTTTCCCGCTGCCCGTCTTGCGCATCCAATACAATCCTGACCTACACACACATGCATGTAACAAAAAAGAAGAAAAAATTTATTAACCGGGGTTGTTTTCATCAATTGAACAAGGTGAAACTCTGATTTACGCAATGCGAAAATATCCAGATAACTTGAACAACTTGCCTTGCGGGGAAATTTTATTAAATTATGCAAATTAGATACTTTAATTAGCAATTTTATAATTTAAGTACCTCTGTACTTATGATGCACCGGTGATGGGATTTGTTGAAATTAATATGCAAATTTAAAAATATACAGTAAAATTTTTTACGTGAATCTCAAAACTATGGTCTACATAATGTGGTCATTGATAGTGGGTTAAACGCAATTTAGTTGCTGTGAAGGTGACTTGGGAAATTACTAGAAAATCTAGCAGAGTTGCACCAGGATCTTTTTTCTGGGGGAAGACGATTAGGGAGGAAACAAATTTGTAGGGGGAGAGAGAAGGTTTGAAGAAAAAACATTCTGGCCAAAATGGTACATTTGACTAGAAGTGTGCGAAAAATCTAATGGTCAAATATACAAATATGAAATTAAAATTGTGTGAAATGCCGCATGAAGCAATGCACAAGAATTGTATAATAATTTGATTATAGTCATCCATCACTTTTGATAAGGGGTGGCCAAGGTTTGGGGAAACTGGGGACGGCAATGACACATTTGGAGGGAATCCTTATCTAGCTACCACCACTAAGCTACTGCGGTTCCACTGATTAGTAGCCTACTTATCAATTGTTACGGGCTCCTGTTACAAACAGTATTTTATTCCAACTTCTTCGGCAAAAAATATAGCCTCAAAAAATGAATGGCCTCTGGCTAATCAAGGGCTCAAATTTTGACGCGAATCCTCCGAATCTGATTCGGCAGATTCTCGCCACACTCTTTCCGCGGGAATCAATCAGATTCGCGAATAATTGCCGTAAGCCTACTCAAATCCTGCATTTTTGTGGCAATTGGTCGTATTGTACGATTGACGATGTGCACTTGTATCGATAAAAGCTTACTTTGTAGAGATAACATCCGAGCATTGTATTGGTACAGCTGTTTGCCGTGGGTTTTGGTTATTTACAACCTAGCCAACCACCCAACCAGTTATAGAACATTAGATTTCCATATGCTGCAGTGACCTTATGACCTGGGCTAGTTATAAGCCGATCTATTATTGGGCAATTTGTGCACAATGCTTATTTTTTTAATTTTTTTCACCCCATACCATGACATGCATCTTTTATAACCCACAATCCTTTGTGAAATTTTTAGATTAATTATTTAGTTTCATTTGATTTTGCAAACTTACTGTTGAAAAAAAATAATTAAATGAAAAAATCCGAACAAATTGCATATTTTCTCAATTTAGTGGTCGATTTAGGAATATAAATGATTTGCAATAAATAAAAAATTAACACGTGTAAAAGCCAAATCGCAATTGGTGTGTTGAGTTTATGGTAAATGAAATGGTTTTGTTGCACTGCAGACAATTTTTTACCATGCAGACCTGGCATTATTTAAAGCCACTATTTGACCGGCAAAAATGATCGGAGTTTTCTCCAAATATCTCCAATAATAATTTTTCTACAAAACAATTTGGGCGCTGGTGTGGGGCTAGCGTGGACTTTGCCAAGCAAGGACTCCTACAGCTAGCTCGGTGGAATAATCGCACTTGAAATAATTGCAAAAACTGGTTAGTTGAGAGTTCGCCGGGGTGAATTCTGCCAACAATCCTTCACAGCAAGTGTGTAATTCTGTTGGGCTGCCCAAATCAAATCTTCAATGGGTGGGGGAACAATACAAAATTCTTCCGTGCAGAGAGTCAATGATTCGGGTTCTAGTCACAAAAGTTCCAAGGTGGCTTAAAGGTCAAGACTTAGTCAAATGGCCAGTTTGTTTTTAGTTTTTTTCATGTATTAATGAGCATGTTTAAATTAATTAACAGTTTTCTTCCAGCTATTTAACAGAATATATATATATGTATTTGTTTCCTCATATTTTGTTAATTTTACTTTTACTAGTTACCCATTTTTGACCAAAAACACTCACATGGGCTGAACTGCAAAAGGGTCGGGTAATTTCGCGTTATTACGCATACGTGTGTGTGCTATTCGGCGCGCGTGATGTAATGAGCGCATCAGAAACGCCTTAGCAGCGATTCGATATGACGCATTTTACCCATGGAAAACTTGTATGCAATTATAAAAGGTGCCCACTGAGATGCTTTTGCAAACAGATGGGATTTTAATTCACGATTGGAGCCTCCTAAATGTGGATTTTTGAATTTTGATCATAAGTACCAGATGAAGTAATTGACTGGTGGTGCAGAAGCAGTTGTGAAGGATATATAAGAGATTTAGCTTTTGTGTTTTGGAATAAGGCTATATTTGTTAGCGAAACGGGACAATATTTGGAACAAAAATGGCGATGTCTCTGTGTTCAATTTCGGCTGATAATTCGTGTGATTTTAGGTTCCCAGTTACTCGAAATCCATTTCAGCAACAGGGTTAAGAATGAAATGCCATGTATAGAGCATATCAAAATCTAGGGTCGGTATTTTTTAGTTTTTCATTTTGGTTTTAAAAATCGTGATTTATGTCACACTTTGGCAATCTTGGCGTGGTCCAATGACCAGCGGGATTTTTGGCTTTTTTGGCCAAATAATTTGATAAAATAGTGCAGAATAGAATTTGAAAAAAAGGGGATAAAATACCGACCCTAGAACTATGGACTCTGGAAACAAAAAAAAACGAACAAGGCACAATTTTAGACATTTCTATATTTTTTTATAGGGAACCAAACAAAATGAGTGTGAATGAAAACACCATTTTTTTATTATTTTCTCAAAAAATACGATTTTGGGGGAAAAAAAATATTATCAGATTGGATCCTTGAGGTCATTTCCATCATCTATGTATACTTTATATAGTTGGAACAAACAATTAAGAAGATACAGCCAAAAAAACAAAAAAAAACAGTTCGTTTGAATGCCTGACTTAAAAGCCACCTTAAGTAAAGTTACTAGTACATTTAATCAACAAAAAAAAATATTAAAGAAAAACAAGGCAGTGCGTTCCCATGATTTGTAACAAGTGTTTTATTATTTATTTAAGGATCTAATATGAAGAGTATGTGCTTACAATCTTGCAACTTCAATTCTTCGCGAATTTTGAAAATGAGAAGATTTGGCGAGAATCTACCAGATTCCCGTGAAGAAAGCATTTGCTGGGGGAATTACAATCAGATTTATCGAATGCCGCTGCGAATTTGAGCCCCGGCTAATTTCAAAGGCAAACCTCATTATTGTCCGCACTGATGCCAGGCAGGAATTAAGGTGGCAAACAATTGGATTGAGAAACCTTTCATTGTATTCAGGGGAAGGATGTCTGATGTGCGATACTGAGTTGGGATTTTGAAAGGTTGCCGAAGCTCCTGTATTGTGGAGCTCTATGGAAAAAAATCCCTAAATTAGCATTATATGCCGATTGATTTCTCCAATAACGCTTGATAAATTCTTCATTTTTACTCGGCAATAATTTAAATCCAATTTTGTTCTGCGAAGTTCGTTTAGGAAAAATGTGGGAGAAAAATGCATTTGAAAAATTCAATTTTCGCGCACCCATTTCAAAAAATCCCTTATACTGCTAGAACGTTATTATTCAAAATGTTCTCATTCTCATGTATTTGGGGTTACCACGCCATCACTCCAGCATTCTGGTAGAGATTTTTTCCAAGAGTGATTTCACTCTTGGGACCACATTTCCAAGGGTGAAATGAATTTACAAGAGTGAAAATTTTAAACCGTGATCGCAGTGCAATTTTTCTTAGTTCTGTGAAGCTAATTGTGCGTATTAAAACTGCTTAATGTTCATTTAAAGCGGCATCATTTTTATGTATTATGTCCAATCGTAGCCTCTATGTAGAAGTTTTTCCCCTAATTTTAGAATTAATAAAAGAGCCCAAAACAACCATGAACTAACGTGCAACCAAAATTTGGAATAAGCCAATGCCTGTAAGCATAAAATATAAAGGAGCACATATATCAGAGCAACGATGTGATTTCTACAAATTTGATATCCCCTCAGGCCTAAACGCCCCACCCACCCCACCCCCAGCAAAATATGGCACAATGTATCTTTCCCAAAAGAGATGGGTAAAAAAAATAAGGTCACTCACCTTTAACACTAAACCCTCCCCAAAAATGATATGACTCCATCTGTGTTTAGAAAGAAAAACAATCTCAAGTATTCTCTCCACCTAAAAAATGAGTAGAACCCTCCCACCACCAGGGCGCCAGCCCCCCTCTACCCGCCACATGATTATTAACCCCCCCTTTCCATCCCCAGCAGTCCAGTATACCCCCTTTTTGAAGTTAACAAAAAAATCTGAGCACATCACCATCTTTTAAATCTTTAAATTTCAAGGCCTGTGACATCAGGGAAGCCTAGAAACAGCAAATTTCCACCAGCATTTCCAACATAGGGTAATAAATGGTCTGGCAACTGGGATTTTCCATATGATCAAAAAAGTATTTCTGTTCAAATACTATAAATTTCTGCAAGATTATGAAGCAATATTTGATCATTCATTCTATTAGCCCTTTCTTTCTGATCCCCATCACCTCCTATATCCCCCGACCATGATTACAATCAGAGTAGTTACTTCCAATTTACTAATAAATTCTTTCATAAAAACACCATAGAATCAGCTACAATTTTTAAGAAACTTCAATAAATACGTCCTAAATAATCATTAGTAGCCTCATTTTCATGGACACGTGCCAGATCGGCAAGGTGTTTGTGATGGACCTAGGCACTGCCCCTGTCAACAGGGTTACAATCAAATTGGGTGTACTTGATAAGGTCTTATATTGATCTTAGACCCTTTGAGGTTCCCCATTGTGCCGCTTGAGGCCTCCAATGTCCCGACTTTTTCATAATGTCGGGTGAAAAGTGCCCCTGAAAGGCGGTGTCATTATTTTTTGGGGATGAAAATGATGTACTAGGATAGCTGCAGGCCCATGACAACCTTTCTTGGTCAAAATCCCAAGAGTAAAATCACTCTTGGTAGTTTTTGTTTTCCCATTGCTGAGAGTGAACATTCACGAGCGCACACTCATGAGCTCGGTTATCGAATGCTGAAACTCCACGCTTTCCGCGCACGAACGTAAACGCACACTAGACATACCACCTCATTCAACACAACTGTTACCCCCGACGTATTGGACAGAACCCCTTGCTCATGGAGCCACATTTTTGATACAAATTTCCTTTACAAGACCCGATTTGTCATATCTGATCGCAATGTTTTTGTGAAGTTTAATGTGTATGAATTCGTTTTAAAATGCCTTTGTTGGGACTTTTTTTGCGAAACCGTTTTGCGCACAGTCCTGTTTATATAGAGTGCCGTCCGTGTTTTTACACATGGATGCCAAATAAATCCTACCTTCCCCTTGACCTGGCCAACCAACTAATTACCATAATGTGTGAGGCATTGACTCAGCTTCTCACTCCTGTGTGGAAATTACTGACTTGGTAAGCCACTAAAATATCTTTGTGTAGGGTATTCAGTGATTTTTCTCAATTCTCATGTTTATTCCTTTTTGGGTGGTTTTCGAAGACCAGACCTCGAAACAACAGACCCTCAGACTTTAAACACCAGACCAACGACCCTGAAGTGAAGTAACTTCTGGTCTGTTGTTGAGCTGGTGTTTCGAAACACCCGGGGGATGTCTCGAAACATAGACCTTCGAAAAACAGACATAAGACCTCAAAACACTAGACCCTATTTGCCGCGACATGCCCTCGGGTGTTTCGAACCTCCGATCTCGAAACACAGACCTCTTTCCCTCTACTACCCGGAAGTGAATTGACTTCCCGGTCTGATGTTTCGAGGGCGGAGGTCTGTGTTTTGAGGTTCTGATGCTTCGAGACCTCCCCACGGGTTTTTCAAAACACCAGACCTCGAAACCAGCAGACCGTCAGACCAAAGTCCAAGATTTCACTCGAATGTGTGGAATAATTATTTGATGCACACAGAACCCACATATACCCTATTGGGGCCCATGTGGATTTCAGTTTGTGGGCAAGCCGGGCAAAGGTGGGCTTGGGTATGACGGGTTGTTTCTCAGACGTGAGTCTGTATCGTATATTAAAATTGGTCTACTCCTGGTGGGTCCAAAAGGTGTGGACAGAAAAAAGTAAATCATGTGCACGTATTGGCGTAGGTATTACTGCCTTTTGCATTGCGATGGAAATGACTTTTGTCGAGAGCTTTTGGTTAGAGGGAGCAGAATTTGGAGCTTTAAATTGAATGTTTTACTGCGAAAAACTGCCAACAACGGGGGGGAAAAATTATTAAAAACAAATTGCATTTTTGGACGCCACTTTTTTTTCATTTTTTTTTTTTTCGACAAAAAATCCAGTAAAATATGCAGTCCAAAGACAGACATTTTAAAACAAATGTATTGAGGTCTTCGAAGCCATTTGTTTCTTCCTTTCTGGCTTTAATATGTGTTAATTTAGGATGATAATAACACCGTATGTGTTAATAAATCGTAACATTAAGGTGGGCATTACGGGTGTTTGAAGGGCTAAAAAGAAAAACACATTAAAATGCAGACAAAACTCCCTTCCATTGCTTTTTGTTTGAGATCATCGGAGCATCGGCGTTCAAAATTTTGGTAAAAAATGTAACTTTGCGAATAGAATTCCATCTGTGATATTTCTTATGTATTTGTTTTTCAAGCTGCAATATTTAACATTTTTTGCATAAAAAACATTTATATCTCAAAAAGTACTTTATATGACTAATTTTCACTATTAGTTGTTAAAAAATGCAACAAGTCATATAAAAAAAATCAAAATAGCATTTCTAAAATATATGGAAACCTAAAAACACATCAGTTTCTAGACTAAATTGACGAGATCTCAAACAGTAATTTTTTTTTTGCAAAATATAATTCACTATGCACTGCGGGAAAAAAGATCTCAAAAACGATTTTATCTTAGATAGATGGGGTAAAAAGCAAATTTAAAAAACATGGAATACTTGGGGGCTCTGCAAATGACCTCCAAATGCATTAGCCTCTTGGGAACCTGTTCTTTCATAAGTCATTAGGTCAAGAACGCAAACAATAAATTATCCTTGCCCCCCCTTGCACAATGCCCCCCCGGAAAAACAGGTTTCCCAAGGGGCCAATGGTAGTTTAGGAGGTTCATTGCATACCCAAGAATTAGTTTTAATTTTGCTTTTTACCCATTTCTCTAGGATAAACTGTTTTTGAGATATCTTGTTCCCGGGCCGCGACATATTGCAAAAAATACTTTTGAGATATCGGCAATTTAGTCTAGAAACACTGTTTTTTAAAGGTTTTTGTATATTTAGAAAAGCTATTTGCTTTTAGTACTGAATTAAAAAAAGCAAGTGGCTTGAATTTTAACAAATAGTAAAAAAATTTACGGTGAAATAAATACAATTCCTTTTTAGGGTATTAAACGTCCAGATTTCACTTCCGGTCTGGGTTCTGTTGTTTCGAGGTCTTGTGTTCGAGAAACAATCCTCCCCCCGGGTGTTTCGAAACATCAGACCTCGAAACAGACCTCAGACCCGGAAGTGAATTAACTTCTGGGTCCCGATGTTTCGAGGTCTGAGGTCTGTTTCGAGGTCTGGTGCTTTCAACAAGGCGCCTTTCGTTTTCATGTTAAACATACTCTTCACTTAACGGAGATGGACCGATTTAAGTATATAAGTTTCATCTTGGATAGAATGGCCTTCATCACCCAAAAACCCCCATTCGTGTAACGTTCTCAGCCGTATTGCGTAAACGTGCCTGCCCTTTCTGAGGGGGCAAATTCCCCGTCTTCGGAATTTTCCCTCTTATGGGGTGTCCAAAAAGGCTATTTTTCCTTCCCGGCCAGAGGGCTAAAACCGCTTTTATCATGATCTTTGCACATTCTTGTTCCTCCCTGCCAAATCGTCGTGGGGGGGGGGGAACCTGCCACCCCTGCCCCCGGCCTGTTACCCCACTGTCGCCGTTATTCCAATCCGTCTTGATGTTAGACTAGAAACGTGATTTTGTGAAACCCCCTTAGAAGTCCTGTTAAAATTAATAAATTGGTCGACCAAATGGGAGTACATTTTCACGCATAACTTCCAACTCCATCTTTTGGCCCTCAGATTTCACAGGGTAAATGAGAAAAATAGTATCTTTCTTCTGAATACCAAAATGGCGACCACTTCTGGTAAATCGGGGTTCTGGGGACGAGGCCATAAAGCGATCTTGGGCCATGGACCTTTAATCACACCTGCGAATGTGTGTCTTCAGAGCTTTGGCTCAGTACCACCCTCAGACACACAAGGACCATCATCGGATGCACGCAGCATGTTTGTGACATCATTTACTGTTTACTTTCATTTGACAGGAATAGCACACTTGATCCAAAGTATTACTGGACAATGTATTAGTGCAATGTGTGTGCACATTTGCGCCAAAACAATAAACAACATGATTAAATCCATTGATTTATCGCCAATAATGGATATTGGATTGTTGTGAGAAACTACTCCTTGCACCTCTTCCTTTGTTTCTCATGTCAACAATCACACCGAAATTCTGAATTGGTGTGCAAAATTTCCACCTTTTTCTCTTGCTTTTCCTTTATTGTAGAATTGAAAAAATGTTCTACGGATGCATTTGGATTAATTGGTGTCACGTCTATGTGATTCTAGGTAAGTCGGGCTCATATTTATTGTATTTAAGACAGACTTATGCAGTAAACAAATGACATTTGTGTCCACACTGCTAAGGCCCTTGAAACTCGATTATTATTTCTCGTCCCGCCCGCTTTATGATTTTTTTGGGCCACTTAGCGGCCTAATATTAAAATCCTTCAGTATTTTGAAAAATTCTGTTCAAGCATCACCTTTTCAGTTGATATTGGAATTTTTGGTAGGAAACTCTTTCCCGGAAGTCTCGGAAATGAGTCAAAATAGACCCAATATTGTTTCATATTTCGTCAATCTCCTTGTATGTTCATTTCACTGTCAACATCTCCTGTAGGCCAAATAGTGAATTGAAAAATTTTCCCTCACTTATGGGGCGAAAAAATGTGACAAGAAACTCAAGGCCTACTGGGGAGATGTATACAGTGGTTTTCATACACCTTCCGCTGTGTTAGTGGGTTATATCCCATAAACACAGATTCGATCTGTGTACCTTTATCATCTAGATTCGAAAGCCTTTTAAAAATTAAAAAAAAAATCAAGGTTAGATCGTTCCTAACTAATAACCATATAATATGCTTTGGTTTCATGGGTTGTTCATGTCCCCAAATTAAAAAAGGATGAATTTTAGTATTCGCCACCACTTAAATTGCACAGGCTTTACATGCGGTTTCTTCTGTTTAAACATGCCGATTCGTAGCCTGTGGCTGAAGTGGCAGAATACTAACTTCTTTCCACGAGGGGAATGATTCGTATTCTTCTACCATCACATCCTTCGACGTTTGAATTTAGTATTCAGCCACAGTTTAAAATTTATATTATGTCAAATGAACTTACCTTAATGACTCCTAGGAAGATTTTAATCATTTAGGTTGGGAAAAAATGTTTACATATTCTCCAAATATGATATTTTTAGTGTTTTCTTCATCCCGCTTAGTTACTGTGTAGGCGCCATTTTGTCGCTATAAAGGTCATTCGTGTCATCTAATTTGGATGCTTTGTCATTTCGCTATATTGGAGAGTCTGTCCACGTTTGTGCCCGCGCATATTACTATGCACATTGCACCATGGAGTTTTTTTAGAGGTTGAGTAAAGGGAATGATTAGGGTTTAGGGTTAGGGTTAGAGTTAGGGTTTTAGAAGTTAGGGTTAAGTTATGGTAGATTTTAGGGTTAGGGTTTAGAGTTGGGTTCGTTGTTTAGGGTTATAGTTAGGGGTTTAGGAGTTAGGGGTTAGAGTATAGTTAGATTCGAGTTAGGGCTTAGATTAGGTTTTTAGATTTGGGGATTAGGGTATCCCACAAGTCAATCCTACTCCACTAGTCAATTCTAACCACTTGCCAAATCCTATACCACAAGTCAAACACTAGTCAATCCCATGCTATACCCTGGTCACTCCTAAACCAGATTTTTTTTTGCTTATTAGTGTCGAAAAGAACCACTTTCTTGACACTTTTTTTTTAAATATAATTTTCACACTTTTCTTGAAATGTCTAACATTTTGAAAATACAGAAATATGAAAATTAAGATTTTGGTCCTGTTCGAACACGTACGTACATTCAATACATTTTCATTTACAATAAATTGCAATCATAACAAACAATTGGCTTATTAGTTTCAAAATGAACAAGTTTCTTAGACAACTGTTTTTAAACTGCCTTTTGACTGCTTCATGGAATAAAGTGCACTAGTATATTACTAGACTTTTTGCTATTATGTCGAAAATATATTAGTCGAACGAAAAAGAAACCTCTGTTTTACGGGCGAGCGGACCCTTTCGAGAGAAGGTTCGGTCGGTCGGAGCGAATTTTTTTCTTCTTTTTTTTCTTTTCTGGAGGCCAAAATTGGCCTAAAATAGCCCCCAAATCTGAAATGAACATTTTTTACAAATTTTTTCTGGAAATATTTGCCAACTTGTTAAATTTGGGCTAAAAACATGCTGATTTACATGGTTTTTGGAAAAACTAAAAAAAGAAAAATACTGCAAAACTGAAAAATCATAGTCGGTCAGGCCCGTAAAACGGGTTTTTTATTTTGTCGCTACTAACTTTTTCTCCCCGTTAACGTACTTTCATATATTGTGAAAAACACCCCTAACGCTATTTTGGTACTGGCCAACCACTATCCTTTGACTTCAAAGGAGCACGTCGCCAACGGTGTTTCTATATTCTAGTATTTTGAACTCCACAACAATTCAAAGTTAGGTTGAATTTAAGCCAATATTTTCACTTTAACATGCCAATTCCACTTCCCTATGGCCATTTCCCGCACAATATGGACAATCATTTTCAAATATGACATTTTTTGACGTTTCTTATATCTTAAATTTATACATAAACATAATATACAGTTGTATTTCCAACCACAAACCCTTCTTCCCATCGCAATTCACAGTGGTCTAATGATATACGGAAGATCTAGAGATTACGGTCCAGGTTCGAGTCAGGCAAGAATCCACCCCCCCCAAGGAATAAATGTTAGAATAGAAGTAGGGTGTCCAGTGTGATTTTTTAGAAGTTTTTTGTCGCTTTTACTTGTTTAAATGAAAGATCCTTGTCCAAAGAAACAATTTGACACCAATTAATTTCGAATGGGTAAGCGGTTGGGAGTTTATGGCTAATTTTAATGTGCTCAAAAATCGTATTGTTCGTCTTTTTGGTAAAAATGAAAAAGGCCATATTTGAAGGAATTAATTGATCAAATTACTTCATACTGGTATGATGAATATTTTTATGTTGTAGTTTCTACTTTGTTCTGTATAAAATACAAGTTTCATTTAGAGTGACCAATCGTTGGGAGTAACAGGCTTTTGAATTTGCCAATGTCGGCCTTATTTTTTGATTACCCACAATGCTTGCGGCATATGGTCCCAGGTGGAACTTCAAAACCTGTACAAACCCTATGGTGGATTATTACATGAAATCCATTTATGGCTTTTTGAAATGCCCATGCTATAATCTTCAAAAGCAGTGAAACTGCAATTTGGTTATATATTAGTTCCTTATTAGTGCTTAAAGATTTCCTGAAAAAAAAATTGCCGACCGTTCTTTCAAGCTTAAGGGTTATTTGCATACTAATTAACCCATATTAAGGTAAAAAATTAAGCAAAACTATGGATTACAAAGTGGTTTATATTGTAGGGTTTTTTGGCTCCACAAAAAAAAAAAAAATGGGGTACTACTTAAAAACATAGAAATACTGACAAAAAGTAGTTATACTGTCTAATATTGCAAAGTTACTACATGTTTCACGTCCCTAAATCTGGGTTATTCCATTTTTATAGGGGAAATTTACATAATAAATCCCATGATAACTAACATACATGTAACAACCACCAATTATAGGAAAATTGCAAGCATTGTTTTTGCTTTATGCAAGAAATTCCTATTTTTGTATATAAAACCTTCATATTATGATAATAAGAACCAAAACTAAACAGGCCTAATTAAAAGCCTGTAACTTATAAATCAATAAATACATAGGTTTTTCCCTGTCATTGCACAACTTTGCAAAATATCCTTGGGATTTCATTCACGATGTTTATTTAGGTCATAAATTTGTCCCTGCTCTTTGAAAGCTGTGAGGAATGCAAAACATGGAGTAAGGCAGGATTTTGTCCACTGGAGTAATTAAAGAGTTTTCAAATGAATCAAATTTGTTTTGGTTTAATTTGTTTAAAATAGGCGTTTCAGTTACCTATTAACGTAATCGGGGACCGATCGACTGCACTGAACGGCTGTGGTGTGTGGGTTGTAGAGAGCAAAAGACATTCTACAGAAATCATCATTTAATTCCAATATGCAATCTTCTCATGTCCTTCCCTCTAAATATGTTGTCCCGCAGCATATCTTTCCCTCTAACATTCTAAATCGGAATTGAAAAAATATGATGTAGGTTGTGGTGTATCGCGTGAGAAATATCTGGATAAGTCTCCTCACAAATGGAGCATGTTTTCGCGACCTTATCCAATCAAACGCCCCTTTGAAACGCATGGTAAACATAGACCACGCCGCATGGCAACCACTTTTGACTAACGGTGACTTACGAAATGTGTATATCCGAGCGTTGTGACTGGGTACAGGCCTTCAGAGTGTAGTTTTTTGGAAAGTTCCTGATGACAAGCTACAGCTGGGCGTTTGTTGATTGTGCATCAGATCGTGGTTTCCTGAGATATGGATTTTTTTGAAAAATTCAATCACATCACGATTTTTTTCTCCACCAAAAACGAAAATATTTTCCAGAAATCAACAATATGTACTAGATTACATATTGATCAAAGAATTTTTGTATTTTTTTTACAAAGCAATTTTTATCGCTATAACAGTCTCCGAAATGAAGACTAATAGAGCAAATGCAAAAGTGCCACCCAGAAACCAGCTTGCATGCCGAACTTGAAATGGAACCTAATAATGCAGTTAATGTTGTGCTTCACGTGGCGATGCTGTGCTTTTTTTTTTGACAGTGATGTAAAGATCCCAAATAGTTGTATCTCAGTGAAATAATGAAGTACGTAATACTTTCATACGAGGTATGGGCTCGATGTAGAATTAAGCATTTCAAAACCAAATGTATTTCCATATAATTCCGCCGAAATTTCACACTATTTTGATTAACCTTTTGCCTTTATAGCAAGGTCCCCCTCAATTGCTTCCCTGAAGAATTCTAATTACATTAGGCACCGGTCATTATTTACACCACCAGGGGATTGCAGGATTTCAATTCTTTCGTCGAAAATGTCCGCATTCACCCGTCCCCCGCTTTCCGTTAAAAAAATCCACATTCCCCTTCAAAGTTCATTGTGTTCCTCCTCCGCTTCTTAATGAAAAAATCCTATTCCACTCCTCTCGCTTACAATTTTCATCGCATTCCCCTCAAGTGCCCGGGCGTAAATAATGCCCCCCCGCCCTTAGTTAATTTTAAAACATTTAAAAAAAAAAAAAGTGGGGGAGGGTGGGAATGGCACTCCAATATAAAACTCTTAGGGGTTTAGCCAGCGATCTCAGACCCAGAGTCATTTGGTGAAATCAAAAAATAGAGGTCTTTGGGTGAGAGACAGCCAAATGGCCCAAATAGGGTTTATCGACGGACAAATTTTGCTAATTATCCCAAAAATGGCCATTTTTCAAAAAACTTAGGGTTATTTGGGTTAGATATTCCAAATTCTCTCCCCGCAAAAAAATAGGGTCTTTGGGAGGGGTAAACCTTTAAATATGGCTTCTTCCTTTGGTGGACAATGATGCGGAAAACGGGGTCTTAACAGCCCTTTATATACATTGTGTGCATTTTTGGACAAATATGAAACGGAAAGGTCAGGAAATATATTTTCAAATGATTGTGTACAAAGGTTCTGTTTGTACAGGTTGAACACAATGATTGATCGCTTGTAAACTTCCCACAAAATGCAAAATTTTCATGAAAAAAATCTCAATTCTGCCCATTTTTTGCCCACATATGCAAATTAGACCTATGCCACATTTGATACAACTCCTCTTCATATTTTGTGTGTTGGAAAAGGCTTGAAGGGGAAAACCATGAAAATTTCAGCCAGCCCGATAGCTTGTAAAACTTCTCACCCAATGCAAGAAAAATAAACAAAACTCTTAAATGGTGCACATTTTTTTTTTGGAAAATATGGTTTCATTAGGCCAATTTAAAGGAGCATTATGGGCGTCATTTGCTGCATAATTATGTGTTGTTTTATCATGCGTATAGAAAAAGGCTGAATTTTCAGATTGTTAGGTATATGTGATTTAAAAAAAGACAAATTTTTGCTCATTTTGCAAAATATGCTAATTAGGGTAAAGTAAGGCTATCGAATAGACTGCAAATTTCTGTGTGTATTAAGAGAAATGTTGCAGAAATGATTTATTGTGTAAATTTTTCTCTTAAGTACACTATTTAATAAATAGTTGTTTTCCTTTTCATTGAAAAACAAAAAATCTAAACTTTTTATTTTTTTTATTTTTTTTATTTTTGAAATTTGATCAAATGCTTTGCAATATTATGTAATCTGTAGGTAAATATATCAGGACATACCCTCAAAAATCAAGTGTATAACCTTTTATCGTTAAGATTCTGTACATATTTTTGTGTTGAAAGATGACCGTACCACGTGCCGTGGCAAAATAAAGAAAATAAAATACTTGACCTTTGACATTGGTCTCCAAATACTGTTATGTACGAGTAACAAAAAATGAAAATAACTTTGCAACGGATGTCGATTTTCAAAAATTCGAGATGTTCCGAGTTTTCTGAAGAGTCCTCCATACAATACATTTTAATCCACGGATGCAGACACTTTTTTTCACCTGAACTTCCTGTTTAATTTATTTAACAATTTGTAAGGTTGAATTTTAAAATATGGACATGAAGAGGTCCCATCATATCAAACAGGACTGATGAGATCTTAGCTAAGCACCATGCAAAAGTAAAGGTTAGGTCAGGTCCTTGTAAGTGTGTGTGTGTGTGGGTATATGTGTGTGTTATGTGTTGTGTGGTGTGTGGGTGGGTGGGTGGGTGGGTGGGGTGTTGTGTGCTGCATTGCTTGTATGTGTTGGTGCATGACTGCATGGGGGTCCCGGGGTATGGTTCAATGTTTTGTAAGCAGGAAAGGTGAAATAGTTATTGTTTGAGTGTGCATGGTGTGGCAGGATGTGGAAGTTAGTATGATTGGGTGTGCATACAGTATATTATGTGCAGGCATATGTGAAATGAAAAAAAAAAAATTACAATCATTATCCAGCCGACGTTCCTCCAACCAGCAAATTTAGATTTTACTAGTCTTGAATCAACAAGCTTAGGCCAGGAATATATGGACAGTACATGTACATTTTCACATGGAGTAAGGTTTAGAATATAAGATAATCTAAGGAAATCAGATGAAAGAACATGTGATATTTTAACACGTAAAAATATTTATTTTAACTGCGCAAAAAACATTGAAACCCGCTTTTGAAAGAAATAATGAATAACAAACAAGTCAGAACGGGACCGTAGTATACCGCCTGCCACTGCCCGACATCCCGACACGGCATACATGCCTGACCTTGTACTAGTACGTGCGTGGATAGAGATCTATACCAGGCCGCGTTTTTGTTCTGCAGTACCATGAACATGCAAGCAAATTAATCAATTTTGATCATGAATTTCACCTCATTTTCATTGTCAAACACTTTAAACGAATTAATATTACCTACGAGTGGGTGACAAACAGAAAGGATAACTCACATTTTGGATTTTGAGGTTTTGATACCAAAAAAATGGTAACACTACAGATTCTGAAAAACATGAAGCCGTAACTCAAGTCTACTTCCAATTACCTACAAAGCAAAATAACACTTCACCACATCTCAATGGTGCACAATTTGTTTACTAAACAGAAAGCCTTAACTATGAGTTCATCCCTTCCTGTGGTAAAGTATTTGGCCAACCAAAAATAATGAGTTGAGGCTTCATAGCTTGCACCAATTGCCAGAATTGCAAACAGTTTTTTTCTAGCTCACTATCCACAGCCTTATATTGATGATTTCTTTTAAAACATCCAAAGGGATGAAATGCTTACTAACATCTGATTGAAATATGTGCCAATCATGGGCATGTTGAAATGTTAAACTCCAGATTACCGTTTCAGTTACCATCAGAAGGACGTAACTCAGCACTTAATTCTTATATTAAAGGAATTTCTTTAATTCGGCTGTTCATAATAAAAAGTGTTCTTTGTTACTAAAGTTTATATAATGTTTTTGCTTACAGACCATATATGAGCTTTAGCAGATGTTTATATTTGAGTACTGAATAGATTGCTTAGTAGAAATATAAACACATCACATTTCTAAAAAACAGGACATTTTGAGTTAAGCTTTCTGATTGTCAACCCTCGCTATATGCATAACGCGGTCACACAATAGTGATAAGAATGAGAGTCTTCACTGAGAGCTTTTTGGAAACCACGAAACACGCCGCATCCCAGCATGCAGACACGCGGCATGACGTATTACTGTAATCCTGCATAGTTTTACCGGGGGACTCACCCACGTGTCACTCTCATGGGCCAACTGGCAACTCGAGCGCGATTGGTCGAATTGCAGTCTTCCTATTGGAAGCGGGGTGATATAATGGACAATATGGCCGGGACAAAATGTTTAAAAATCGCACCCGGCCCGAATATAACCTCTGACCTCAAATGATCAATGGAAACAATTAGCTTACAAACAGAGCTGTCTAACGGTATTCACACGATCACACGCCTTGTTCCGGGTTCAATGGAAGCCATAAATAAAATCAGTGAATTTTAAATAAATTTAAAAAATACTTTCCCGTTAAGCGAGAAAAGCTGAAATTGCGCTCATAAATCTTTGAAAAAGTGTGTACTAAATAATGATAAACACAAAAGTGACCTTCTGGTTTTATCCGGGTGCGACTTTGCCGAAGACAACTGCGAGTGAGGACAAAAAACGGGGACCATGCACAGCGATGTAGGGTTTTCGCGGTGGGACTACGCTGGTTTTAGAATGACCACATGCCCTGCCAGCAGCAGGCATGCTTCAACAATCGAAACTCACAAACCGTTCAGACCTTGTCTTTTGAGGCGCCGCGCGCGATCGGCGCTCAGTCGCGCATCTAAAATGCTTTGAGTCCGAGCGTTTATCGCGCAATCTGTTAAAGCCGCCTGTAGTTTTCTTCCTTCCTTCGTATTTAAGCCGGCAACCCAGCAAAAATACTTCCTTTGGCAATAATTTTAAGGGGTAAAGGATCACGGAACACTAATCTTTACCATTTTACAAACGCAATTTTCAGATCGTGTGAACGGCTGGTAAATCGGTGCCGAGAGCAACAAATCTGCGGGTATTAACTCCACATATGTATCGGAACTCCAATGGATATACCGCATGGACGGTGTAAGAAAAATGAACACGGACTATGTGTAAATAATGCATGAAGTAAACGTCGTAAACTTGAAGCTTCGCACTGTTTATCGCACGTGGTTTTGTTTTTGATTGAGCCAAGTTTTTGAAATACTACGATGTCGCCTGTCGGGGCGAATGTTTTTGGGGGTCTTACAAACATTACGGAAGTAGAATTTTTAGATAATAAATATTTTCGACATGAAGAAAGAACCGATGACGTCACCACCTTCGGGTCAAATTGATTTGTAAACTATGCACGAATAAGTTCAAAGAAATGAAGGTGCCGTGAAAGGCGTCGCCCTTTACAAGTAAGACTCTGTAACATCATGACATACTTGACAATTCACACACGTTGATGGATACGTTTATCAAGCATCGTTAATCGCCATTATAATGAAAACGTGAGCTTACTTCCAATTAGTTTTAAGATAATCGACTAAATTTGACTGACTGTTGCCGCTTAAGGTTCTACATTTGTTACTGATATTTTGGGACTGTTTCGTGCATGCCCGTTTACTCTCCCCTGTCTAGACAGACTAGATTTCAAATGAAAAAAAAAAGCCGCTCATGTTCGAGGTTTCAAGGCCTGGGTATAATTCTTTTAAAATTGATACACTTGAATGAAGAACAGCTACGACATGGTAATTTAAGTTAAAATCGTGAGTGACAGTCTAAGTATGTACCTTAACTTGTTACTAAACTTGATTTCAGTAATTAACAATACTTATTGCTGACACCTAATTGAAAATGCATGAGCTTTACCTGCTTCTGGGTCCCCAACTCAGTTGCCGGTCCTGCTTGCCTATGCTGCTATGCTGCTCTATGCTTTGTTAAAGATCGTCTCCAGCCAGAATTTGGGAGCTTTTAAAAACTCTTCTGCAGCTCGCCCCTCAGGAGCCTAGATGAAGCTTTTTAAATGCTCCTCTGAAAATTTCAAGACAAGGTCTGAAGTTTGTGACTGTACACTTCATTCTTAACTGTGTAATCCTATGGGAAAATCACAAATTGTGTTTTGGGACTAAGAATCCCATCTTGGGGAACAAGGAGAGATGGGAGAGGGTGAGGGGGGTGTTGGTGGGGAAAGAACATAGGTCATAATCTTTGATACTATGTTCCATGGTTGATGTACTAGATGTTATGGAATAAAAGCGCATTTTTGTAAATTGACCCTCCGTTTGTCAAAATAAGCCTATAAATAACATTTTTTTTACAGCAAGGCATTGACACTGCCCTGGCCCCTGTCACAAAATTTTGAACTATCTGGGGCACATACATTTGTTTTGTCCTAACTCGGCCAATTTTTGCACAACAGACATGAGTGACCCCTCCTGTTTTAAGTTAATAATGATCTTTTCATGAAAACAATTTTGTTAGAATTTCCACTCAAAATCTTTCTTGGTTAAAACCCTAACGCTGGTGAGTGCCGACTTTAAAACCACCTAAAATGTTTTTATTTGGACTTTGGTTGGGTCATTTTTTTCGATATCTTTATTAGATTTGCAATACCTTTCCTTAGTTATATCATGACGTTTTGGAACCATATTGATAATAGCGCAATACTAGAGGATTTAAAAAGTGTATTTTTCTGTATCGCCACTACTTGCCTTAGCGCATATGTGTACAAGTGACGGGCTCGACGTTGTGCAATGAACGGACACCCTAGTAGAAGTATTAAAATAAATTAATATACGATTCACTGTACAATAAGGTAATGTAACAGATATGTAGTCAGAGCGTGAACGGGAGCGTAGGTAGAGGAATAGCACAAGTCGGTGGCAAGAGACACACGGGTAAACAGACTGAGAGACCAAGGTCCTTAGAATCCAGTAGTTCAAAGAAAGCTGACATATTAAACAATCAGTTTCAATCAGTCTTCACGGAAGAAGAACCCATGACGAATGGAACGATCCAAACAAGATCAGTGTTCCGCCGAAACCGAATTTATAATATCAGCTGAAGGAGTAGTGAAATGACTTAAGGGACTTCAAGAAAATAAGGCTACGGGTACGGATGGAATACCGGCGAAGATCTTGAAACTTGCGGCAGATTTTGAACTTGCACCTGCTCTCACCTTATTTTTAAACAAATCCCTACTACTGGACTTCTAACTCCGAAGACTGGGGACGGCAAACTTCTCCCACTTCAAAAAAAGGCGAGGACTTCCCCATTAAAACTACAGACCTGTTTCATGACCTCCATCTCAGTAAATATGGGGAACATTATCCTCCACAGAAATAATGAAACATTTAGACAGACATAATATACTTACAGACAAGACAACCGGGTTCCGTGCAAAACACTCATGTGAAACCCAACTTTTAACAACAAGGAATGACCTGGTTCAATACTCGACAAGAACACACAAACAGGACATCACATAATGACTTTTCTAAAAGCGGGGACACGGTACCCCAATAACAGACTACTCTTACAAATGACAGATATGGTATTACCGGCAACATGCATTCTGGATCACGCACCTTCTGGACAAACGTAAACAGAGGTGGTTCATGGCTGGGAACACTCGATTGGGTCCACGTTCCGCTCAGGGGTTGCCCAGGGCACAGTCTGGGCCCCCTCTCTGTTTCTGCTCTTACATCAATGACCTCCCTCTAAACATACAATCAACAGTTAGACTATTCGCAGACGATTGCGTAATGTCCAGGACACATCAAAACAATGGACATGACTAAAAACAACTTCAGATAGGACCTAAACACACCTCTGCAATGGCAGGAACCTGGCAAATGAAATTGAACGCGATAAGTGCTTGTGCTTTAAATTCACGTGCCAGGAAAGACATCAACACAATATACACGTAAGTTTTGCTGACAAGACCCTACAAGAGACTACATCACACTTACTAGGCATTGAAATTCGGGGACCTTAGGTGGACCAATCCACATCAATAAAGTGCCAACCAGGGCCTAAATGGGGTTCTGGGCTTATCGCCGGAACTTGCATTCCTGCTCACGTCAGCTTAGGGAGACTGCTTTTTTGACACTTGTGCGTCCCCATTGGAGTTATGTGTCATGTGGGACCCATGTGGGGAACGGGTCAATAAGCTTCGAACACATTCAACGCAGAGGCGTACGACGATTTATTATGTGAAAGAATACAGAAGGAACAAGTTAGGGTACGGAGGATAGGATGAAGAGAATGGAAGGGGAACCACTCAAGAACAGAGGATGACATCTAAGACTGGTGATGTCCATAAAAATTACACGGCCAAGCAGCCCATTCCGGCGCAAAAATTCATGCAATCAACCGGTTTCATGTGCAGCTCATCAGGCCTAAACCACAACCAAGCCTATTACGAGGACCTAACTGGAGATGTCGATTGTTCATCAACTCATTTTTCCTAAACTATCACCGATTGGAACAAACTCCCAGAACACATGTAAATATTACCAAACCGGAGTCATTCAAAACCAACCGTAGCAGACTACATCGTGTGACCATCTGCATCGTTTGGATCAATCAACCCATGCGCACACATATATTCTCGTTTTGCCTCCACAAGAGGAGTGTGGAAATCCTACAGATACAGAGAACAAGTCCTGTATTGCGATCATTTTTTTCGCGTGATTTTTTTTTTGTCATTTCTTTTAGTATAAACCCCAGAAAAATACCAGGCCCATTCTTACTCTACCACCCATCAAAAAAGTCGCCTCTTTTAGAATGTCGATCTAGTAATATGGGAGAAATTTGAGCAATGTAGGCTTGTGGCTGAATACTTAATTCTTTCCCTTAGAATCATGAACATGCAGTGTATTCCGTTGAGGCTGCCGAATTCATAGGGGTGGTCATGCAGCGACTTCAATCACCTTTGTATCAAAAAGTTTTGACAGTTCAAACGTTGCAACACTCTTGTAATTACAACCATTTAAAAAATGGGTGGGATACAGTGATGTTGTATTGGTGACGGACGATTTGATTTTGCAACAGCTTTACACTGATTTACCAACACTCCTGAATCGAGGGATGAACAAGAGGACCTTTAAATCCACCTCCATTTTGCCAGAAACCTTGTGATCGATCAGTAATCATAATGAAGGGGACGTCGCGAGTGGTAAGCGCAGTCAAGTGAAAAGAGCGCCTCGGGTTTCGGTAAATTTTTGTGCTGGATAAAATCGTATTTTCCCAAGCGAGAGATTTTTCACATGCAACATAAAATATTTCATGTTTTCAAACGACTTCTACTGGTTTTTTTGTAATGAAGGACTTTACTTTGATTTTGACTTAAAGTATCGCCAACAAGTATTTTATTTTACCTTTGCCCTGTTGCAACATAATTATTATGCAAATAATTCAGATCATAAATTATCAAGGCACTTGGTCTTGGGTGTGAAACATCAGGAGTGTTAGATTTTAGTTGGTTTTCAACCCGAAAGAACTCA